>MU700303.1:166676-185740 GCA_026770625.1 Nicotiana glauca
ATATTCGAGGAGCAAAGAAATCTTCTTCGATATCTTCGGGGGTCTGTGTGTTCCAAACCTCATCCGAGATCGGGCATGTGGGGATTGGTGCCTTATGGTGGACTGTGAATATTTCTTTTATTACCCGTTATTCTCCTTCTATGGTTGTGATGTTGTCCTTCAGGGGAAGCTTTATTACTTGGTGTATCGTCGACGGTACTGCCGTCATACTGTATATCCAAAGCCTTCTAAGTAATTCATTGTACCTCATGTCACCATCGATGACTTGGAAATCGGTGTTCTGAATTACGCTGGACGTTTCGATCGGGATGGTGATTTCTCCTTTCGTTACTTCACCTGTCATGTTGAAGCCGTGGAGGACTTAAGAGATAGGGATCGAGCAGTCCTAATTATCCTACTACCTCTGATCTAATTGTGTTGGTCGAGCTGCCTGGATCCACAAGAACGTGCTTTATCCTAGTATTTTTTAAAAGAAACGAGATCACCAGTGCGTCGTTGTGCGATTCTATCATGGCCTTGGCGATCTCCTTGCTGAAAGTAAGGGTATCTTCGGGCACGCAATTTCGGGTCTGTCCCTTTTCCGTGATGGACATTCTTGTCCGTTTGAACATGGGCCTTTGGGGAATGTTGGTTCCTCCAATAATCATGTGCACATCATGACGGAGAATCTCCCCTTTCGCTCGGGTTGAGTTCGGCGGTGTATCGACATCTAGAATAGGCATGTAAGTCTCTTTGCTATTTTTGAGGTTGTTGTTCTCCACTTTGTTCACTAAGCCAGACTTTTTGACCTGAAATCAAGGATCTTGGACAAGAAAAAGTGTGAAAGATAACTTGTGTTGTGTAATGAAACAACAAGAAAATAATAACTATTATTTTCAGCACCACGGTGGCCGCCAAACTGTTTACCGTGAAAATGGTAATGTCAATTAAATTCGTTAATGGGACTCAAAAAATGCGTGATCTATTTTTATGCTAGTTGTTTCAGTTGTTGATGCTAGATGTGTGAAGTTTAACGAAAAAATACGAACTAAAGCAAAGTTACAATCAAACCAAGGGGCAGGTTATTCGGGCATCGGACTGACCGACGAGGGACCTCGAGGTCGATGCCTGGGCTCGAGCTCGAGATATTGGGGGTAACTGGGAAAGGGCTAAGATTTAGGATATAATTGATGGAGGCTCTCTATGGCCAATGATAATCAATAAATGTAGAACAAGTATGATGATAATAAAATAGATCGATGATCTCGAGCGAGTAAGTTAGAGAAAGAGAGAGAGAGTTATTATGTTACACCCCATGTTTTTGTACGTGAGAGTATTCATAAGTCAATTGACATAAGCTCAGAAATGAGATAAACTTTGAAAGTACATATCATGTTACAATAGAGGTTATAAATATTTAAGATCATGTATACTAAGTACCAAGAGGGTTTGAAGGCTTCGAAGCTAAATGAATTGAAGAAAATAGGTTTCGTCGAAAGTCGACAAGTTGGGAATGTGTAACATGTAATTTTTTGGCTAGAATACATTGTTTAAAATTATAAGGAGATTATTTTATGAGTTATTTTAGTCGTATGATAGACGTGTGTTATGATTTTAAGTAAAGCGATTTGTGGAACAAAAGTTGGAAAAGGTCATCATAAGTTACATTCGTAAATGTGTTGAAACTTAGGTCAAATGTAACTGCAATTTTCTCCAAATATATTTAGAGTTATGGGGTGTTCCACCCACCAAATTGAATCTATATGAGTCTATTTTCTAACTCATTAAACCTTTTATCAATACGACATCAGAGTAGAGAGATATATGTATTTTAGCGAGACTGCACAGGCTGCTAGGTGACAAGTATGTGTGTCACCTACTTGGTTAAATGAGAGCACAAAAAGAGGGAATTTGGGGTCATCCAAAGAGCCCATTTAAGTGTTTATCTATTAAAATATAAACCTCAATATATATATATATATATATATATAAAACCATATCTAAACCCCTGCAAACTTCCTCCCAAAAATTACCCACAAACCCTAATTGATTTTCTCTTTCTTTCACGTTCTAATTGGGGGTAAAACCTAGAGTTTGAATAACGAAGATAGGTGCTGAGTTATCCAACAATTAAGGTATTATTAATTCTGTATTTCATCCTTTTTTTCTACTGTACATTCATGGTAAGTCGTTCTATAGTTGTAAGAACTCACGGGATGGTGATCGAAAGTTGTGAGTTCGAGTTATTCAGTTGTAGCAGACTGTTTTGTAGACTGTTTGGCTGTATGTTTTACTACTTTTTTCTGGAGTTTTGGAGTATTAAGGATATGTAGAAACACCACATATATTAGGGTACAGGTCTGTTCATTCGTTATAATATTTTCGGGAAGTTTGACTCTACTACGGTGGTTGTTTTGTGTATGAAGAGATTGGGGAGCGTTTTGTGTATAAAGAGATTGGGGTGTATTGAGCTGTTTTGTAGTATATATTTTTTGGCGTATATAAGGTTAGAAAATAATGTATATATATTGATATTATTTTGTTCTTTTGCCTTTGGTGTTATCTTGAATTTGGAGGATGTAAGGATTATATGGGAGATGCTGCCCATTTTTATACAAAATAAACTTGTTGTTCGTTGTGAAATAGTTGTACCTTTCTTAACATAAGGATAGTATTATTGTCATTGTTGTAGATTAACTTTCAAAGAGGTGAGTTCAATTTGGTGATTTGAAATATTGTTATAAGGTATGTTAAGGCACTTCCTTCTTTATTTTGTCTTGATCTAAAGTGAAATGAGTACGCTATTTCATAACAGATCTACTCCTAGAAACTAAGGTTGTCCATATTGTTCTTTCCTTATAAAGTTATTCTAAGAAAGTGTGTATGATCCTTGAATCCTACTAAGGTTCATATTGAGGGTATGTATGTCTATAATGTTAATCGAAGGTGCAATGACCTTAAGTCACACCGAGAGGTTTAGAACGTGATTCCATGACTCTAGCATGCATTATATATAGTTTCTATTTTACTCTGCCGATCCACGCTATAGTCGGATGGGTACAACATCTATTGTGCAACCACTGATCAGTTGGGTTTACCGAGCTCCACGTGATCGGGTACGATTCTACCGAGCCTTATGATTGCCAGGTACATTTTTACCGAGTTCTCTTTGAGTCCGGGTACGATATGATGATGATGATGCCCATAGAGGCCTTTTTTTACAAAGTTTATGTATATAAATGTAGTATGCATTTCATGTCAGCAGCCCCCAGAGGTACTCAGATGTTATAGATTGTATATCCTATATTTCTCATTTATATTATTGTTCTTGTTTATGCTTTCTTGCCTTACGTACTCGGTACTTTATTCGTACTAACATCCTATTTTCTTTGGGATGCTCTATTTCATCCCCGTAGGTCCCGATAGATAGGTTTACATTCCTCCTAGTCGGCTATCAGCTCAGCGGAAGGTGTTGGTGCACTCTACTTGCTCCAGAGTTACTTATTTGGTCAGTATGATTTGGACATGTATTGATTTGTATGGTCGGGCCCTGTCCCGACATTTATGATATGTATGTACTCTTAGAGGCTTGTAGACAGATGTCACGTATATAAAAGATTGTAAGGCCTTGTCCGCCTATGTTCAGTGTATGAGTGTTCATTTTGGTCTTATAGGTCCATATATCACATGCATAAGTTTGTATTATATGTTGGGTCGTCTTATGTCAAACATTCCCTTATGTTCTATTCTGGATATATCATGACATCCCTTTCGGCCCATGCAATGACTTAATCAGTCGCTCTGAGAGTTATACCCTCGTTTATCCTATTTTTATTTCTTTATGTGTTGTTCAGCTGTGTTGAGTTGTATCGAGTTGGTAGGTTTGGGTTCGAAGTCGTTTTGGAGTGAAATGATCACTTGTTCTCTTAGTTAGAAAGCTAAGTTAGAAAAGTCAACCGGAAGTTGACTTATGATTAAACGAATTCGGATTTGGATTTTTATGATTCGATTAGCTTCGTTGGGTGATTTATACTTAGAATTGTGTCCAGAATGTAATTTGGAGGTCCGTGATAGAATTAGTTTGTAGATATCGGATCGAATTTTAAGAAAGTGAGAGGGAATTGGTGATGATGATATATAAAATAATGTATTAAATAAGTGGCTAGGGGATAATATTTTGATTTACTTATTTAGTTGAATTAGGGTGGTTGTGCCAATAATAAAATAGGAGGCAAGTGGAGCAAGCCACCTTTTAAGGACTTCACGTCCAAAGCCTCTCCAAAGTGGGAATAGATGAACTGCTAGGGTATTAACTTTAGAAAAAGAAAAAAATAGATAAATAGAAGGTTTTAGTCTTGGAGATTTGACGGCAGCAATTTTGAAAAAAAAAGGGGCTAAGACGCTTTAGCATCGGGAGAAAAACTACGCAAACTAGGGACATTGGTTTGCTCAGGTATTACAAGATTTCAGTGTATTTTGTTCAGTTAATTTTGGCCAACTGATAATTATGGTAGTATAGGAGATATGAATTTATTCTTATGCCATGAACAATAGGAATAATAACTATTATATAATAATAGGATGGTAGTGATTATATAAGGACTGGTAATCGTAAAGATGAATTGGGATTAAAAACTGGACGCCAACTCTGTTCCGTCAATGCCTTTACGAAATTCTGCAAAAACAATATGAAACTACTGGTACTTGAAATCCCTACTACTATATTTAAGAACGAAACTATAGGAATCGGGATGTCATGATTGATAGTAATAATAAGCTAATGGTTGGTGGAAAAAAAATCTTGCCATGAAAAACTAATATTGATGTAGTGTATATAGAATGGAAACATAATGGAAAGGGACTTCTATATGTAAATTACAAAGTGATTAACAACTAAGTGGTTAATGGTGTAAGAAGGCACGTCAATGTGCAATAACGATGACACGTGAAATGCTATATTAAGATAGTGGTGGATTCCCAGCATAAGAAATAGTATTATGGAATTGTAGAGTTATTTCAGAAGCTAATGTTTTGGCTATTTTGGTTGACAACTTGGTGTACTAGTTTTTATTAAGTGTATCTAGTTTCATTTTAATTTTGACTCGTCCTACGATTATGAAATTATTCGCCTAGATTAATTAGAACGTGTTATTCAATATTTTGAATAGATTCGGAGCCTTTGGAGATCGAGTCGAGGGGCGAGGGCATCCCGGAGTAGGATTTTACGCGGTTGAGGTAAGTAACAGTTTTAACTCTGGCTTTGAGGGGTATAAACCCGGAAAAATTAATATCATGTGATTGTTTTGTGGTGATACCCATGCTAGGTGACAGGCGTGTGGGTGTGCATCACGAGGGATTGAGACTTAGTCCATCGCGTGAGGCTGTGGGGCCTAATGGTTGTTATATGTGGTTATGTGTTTAATTGTTGTTGAACTTGTTTGCCTTCATGTTAGAGATCATGATTAGGATTTATTCATTCTCACGTTATTTGTACTCAATCATAGAAATTATTGTACATATTTACGTCAGCCTCTATTAGTTTCTAATATGTTGTGATCCTTGATGTGGCATGTGTTCCCTTATTTGTTGATGATGGTGAGGCTAGTGAGGTATATGATTGAGTAATGACGGTGGCCTAGTTGTGAGGATATTAATACCATAGCACGTGAGTTGTCCACGTAGCACGTGAGTTGACCGTGCAGGTCCAGGTATTGATACCATAGCGCGTGAGTTGTTCTCGTAGCACGTGAGTTGACCGTGCGGATCCAGGTATTGATATGATGGCACGTGAGTTTTCTGTGCTTATCGCTTGGGCCTTGGGAGCCCTTCCAGAGTCTGCACACACCCCCAATGAGCGCAGAGTGTTGAGCATTGAGTGTTGAGTGTGGAGTTCTTAGTGCGAGTGCTGAGTGATGGAGTAACATTGTTGTGAGGTTGCATTTACTTTTGTTATTGCTGCATTTATCTGTTAAATTTCTTTGTGGCATTTACTGAGTTATGGAATTTACTTGTTTATTCCTATTATTTTTTAAATTGTGGAAAATAAATAATTGAACTATTTTGCTCAGCTCGTCATCATTATTCAGTTCCTTAGTTATTTCTGTTACTACTGAGGTGGTTGTACTCATACTACACCCTGCACTTTATGTGCAGATCCAGGTGAGCTAGAGCGCGGCGATCATTGAGTTCAGACCGTCTATCTTTGGAGACTGCAAGGTACCTGCTGTCAGCATCCGCATGACCTTGTTACTCCTTTTATCCTTTGTTCTTTTAGACACTTAGACAATTTATATTTTTTAGTTTATAGTTTTAGACGCTCATGACTTAGTGACACCCTGAAATTTGGGACTCATTTTTGTATTTTATATTATTTATATTTAGAGTTGGTTTAGTTTATCAGGAAATAAATTGTTGAAAATATTTTATTAAATTCTTATAATCAAATTTATAGTAATATTTTTGGAATAGTCTTGCCTTGTAACATGATAGGCGCCATCACGACCAAGGTTAGATTTTTGGTCGTGACAAGTTGGTATCAGAGCTTAGGTTACATAGGCCTCACGAGTCATGAGCGGGTTTAGTAGAGTCCTGCGGATCGGTACGGAGAAGTCTGTACTTATCTTCGAGAGGCTGCAGACCTTTAGAAAAACTTCACCTTCTTGAATTCTTACAGTGCGGTATTGATTCAGCTTGAAATGTAACTCTTTGAATTCCTTCCACGCATTCATATGCACACATGAGCACTCGGTATCAGTTGTGCATCGACGGATTGTGGTTTCCTATATGAGGTTCGAGATGTAATTTCTTTGTATTGATGTTGGTCCAGTCTGGGGTACTTGAGGCCGGGTTTTGTCTGTAGTTGGAGTACGAAAATTTTAATTGTGTGAGCACGTGCTTGTGGACTTATATGTCCGGTAGTGTCCCTATTAGTGGAAATATTGGCTGGAGGGATACGTGATGAGTATGATGTGACCACGAGATGATTTTATATGATTTGAATGTGACGAGAAGGTATTGTTGAAGGTTTCACTATTTGAGACTCCGGGTATGATTTTAGACTCGTTCGAGGACGAACGTTTGTTTAAGAGGGGGAGGATGTAACGACCCGGTCAGTCGCTCCGAGATTTATAGCCCCGTTTCTCCTATTTTTAATTCTTTATGTGTTGTTCAGCTGTGTTGAGTTCTATCGAGTTGGTACGTTTGGGTTCGGAGTCGTTTTAATGTGAAATGATCACTTGTTCTCTTAGTTAGAAAACTAAGTTAGAAAAGTCAACCGGAAGTTGACTTATGAGTAAACGAATTCGGATTTGGATTTTTATGATTCGTCTGGCTTCGTTGGGTGATTTTATACTTAGGATTGTGTCCAGAATGTAATTTGAAGGTCCGTGGTAGAATTAGTTTGTAGATATCGGATCGAATTCTAAGAAAGTGAGAGGGAATTGCTGATGATGATATATAAAATAGTGTATTAAATAAGTGGCTAGGGGATAATGTTTTGATTTACTTATTTAGTTGAATTAGGGTGGTTGTGCCAATAATAAAATAGGAGGCAAGTGGACCAAGCCACCTTTTAAGGACTTCACGTCCAAAGCCTCTCCAAAGTGGGAATAGATGAACTGCTAGGGTAATAACTTTAGAAAAAGAATTTTTTTTTTAGATAAATAGCAAGTTTTAGTCTTGGAGATTTGACGGCAGCACTTTTGAAAAAAAAAAGGCTAAGACGCTTTAGCATCGGGAGAAAAACTACGCAAACTAGGGACGTTGGTTTGCTCAGGTATTACAAGATTTCAGTGTATTTTGTTCAGTTAATTTTGGTCAACTGATAATTATGGTAGTATAGGAGATATGAATTTATTCTTATGCCATGAACAATAGGAATAATAATTACTATATAATAACCGGATGGTAGTGATTATATAAGGACTGGTAATCGTAAAGATGAATTGGGATTGAAAACTGGACTCCAACTCCGTTCCGTCAATGCCTTTACGAAATTCTGCAAAACAATATGAAACTACTGCTACTTGAAATCCCTACTACTGTATTTATGAACGAAACTATAGGAATCAGGATGTCATGATTGATAGTAATAATAAGCTAATGGTTGGTGGAAGTAAAATCTTGCCATGAAAAACTAATATTGATGCAGTGTATATAAAATGGAAACATACTAGAAAGGGACTTGTATATGTAAAATACAAAGTGATTATCTACTAAGTGATTAATTGTGAATAAGGCACGTCAATGTGTAATGACGATGACATGTGAAATGGTATATTAAGATAGTGGTGGATTCCCAGCATAAGAAATAGTATTATGGAATTGTAGAGTTATTTCAGAAGCTAATGTTTTGGCTATTTTGGTTGACAACTTGGTGTACTAGTTTTTATTAAGTGGATCTAGTTTCATTTTAATTTTGACTCGTCTTAAGATTATGAAATTATTCGTCTAGATTAATTAGAACGTGTTATTCAATATTTTGAATAGATTCGGAGCCTTTGGAGATCGAGTCGAGGGACGAGGGCATCCCGGAGTAAGATTTTATGTGGTTGAGGTAAGTAACAGTTTTAACTTTGGCTTTGAGGGCTATAAACCCAGAGAAATTGATATCATATGATTGTTTGGTGGTAATACCCACGCTAGGTGATGGGCGTGTGGGTGTGCACAGCGAGGGATTGAGATTTGGTCCATCCAGTGAGGTTGTGCGGCCTAATGGTTGTTATATGTGATTATGTGTTTACTTGTTGTTGAACTTGTTTGCCTTCATGTTAGAGATCGTGATTAAGCTTTATTCAGTCTCATGTTATTTGTACTCAATCATAGAAATTATTGTACATATTTATTCAAACATAGAAATTATTGTACATATTTACCTCAGTCTTTATTAGTTCTAATATGCTGTGATCCTTAATGTGGCTTGTGTTCCCTTATTTGTTGATGATGGTGAAGCTAGTGAGGTATATGATTGAGTAAGGATGATGTCCTGGTTGTGAGGATATTAATACCATAGCGCGTGAGTTGTTCGCATAGCGCGTGAGTTGACCGTGCGGGTCCAGGTATTGTTACCATAGTGCGTGAGCTGTCCGCGTAGCACGTGAGTTGACCGTGCAGATCCAGGTATTGATATGATGACACATGAGTTGTCCGTGCTTAGAGCTTGGGCTTTGGGAGCCCCTCCAGAGTCTGCACACACTGCCAGTGAGCGTAGAGTGTTAAATGTTAAGTGTTGAGTGTGGAGTTCTGAGTGCGAGTGCTGACTGATGGAGTAATATTGTTGTGAGGTTGCATTTACTTTTGTTATTGCTGCATTTATCTGTTAAATTTCTTTGTGGCATTTACTGAGTTATGGAATTTACTTGTTTATTCCTGTTATTTTTAAAATTGTGAAAAATTAAATAATTGAACTGTTTTGCTTAGCTCGTTACTACTACTCAGTTCCTTACTTATTTCTGTTACTACTGAGGTAGTTGTACTCATACTACACCCTGCACTTTATGTGCAGATCCAGGTGAGCTAGAGCACGGCGATCATTGAGTTCAGACCGTCTATCTTTGGAGACTACAAGGTAGCTGCTGCCAGCGTCCGCAAGACCTTGTTACTCCTTTTATCCTTTGTTCTTTTAGACACTTAGACGGTTTATATATCTTAGTTTATAGTTTTAGACGCTCATGACTTAGTGACACCTTGATGTTTGGGACTCGTTTTCGTATTTTATATTATTTATATTTAGAGTTGGTTTAGTTTATCAGGAATTAAATTACTGAAAATATTTTATTAAATTCTTATAATTAAATTAGTAGTAATATTTTGGAAATAGGCTTGCCTTCTAACACGATAGACGCCATCATGACCAAGGTTAGATTTTGGGTCGTGACAGCCCATTTAACCATGATGGTATGATAAAAAAGATACGTTACATTGGTTCTCAGTTGGGTAACGCACCGGATGCCCATTTCGGCCCTCCGATTTGGGTCGTGACAATTTCATGTAGAATAGTTGGAGCAATAGCATCCTTTTACAAAGTACCAAGTATTCCCCTTATATAGGAGAGGAGATCTCAACATAGTACAAGTTACATTAATGATAAAGAAAGCGGGATGGCACAACCAGACAGCACCAGGCTTTGTCAATATTAGTTGTGTGCCTTGGGAACTCCCCTCTCCAGTATTATAGCAGTTAGTACGCAATGCCCCCTGGGGCCGATACCCGACAGCTCCCAGGGGTGAGTCTTGACCTCGGCTTTGAGCCTTGAGAAGCATGCACACGAGTTGACCTAATGATGGGGAAACCGACCCCCTAGTTTTACCGCATACAAAATAATTCCATAAATAACTAAAAACGGTTATAAAGTTTGAAAATGCATAGGTTTTAAACATGTAATTAATGAGATAATTAGGCCAATAATAATAGTTGAGCGACCATGCTAAAACTACGAAACCCGAGAATGTCTAACACCTCCCGAGTTAACAAAATTCTTTACCCGAATTTCTATATTCGCAGACCAAAAATAAGAGTAAGACTTCCTCGATTCGAGATTTTAAATTGATAACTTGGGATACCATAAATTATCCCAAGTGGTGACTCTGATTTCTAAATAAAATAATCATGTTTAGATTGTTACTTAAATTAGAAAAAACTCCCCTATACCCCCTTCCGGTGGTAGAAAAGGAGGTGTGACAGCCACGAAAATAACATTCTGGCATTCTCCAAAATCTATCTCCATCCTTTCATGTACAAGATGACTTCACGAAGATGGATGTTCATCCAAGTATCACAAATCAACCAAATGTCTGTTATAAGTCTCTTCTTTTTTTTTAGCTTTGATTTGTGGTAGGAAATAAATTGAAATGGAACCATGTAAAGAAAATAAAACCATTTTGAGTGGAGCTTTACGGAGCAGTGATTATGTGGCATACACCCGGCATCAACGGAATAGTAGCACGGTGGTGGTGCTATGGCCGATCTTGAATAATTTTGATGGTATTGTCGGTGGATGTTTTGAGGTTTTCTTTTGTAAGTTTCCAATATCTATGGTTGAATATGTTTGTTTAATGGTGAGCTTTCATGAAGAAATTGGATAAAAAAAAGGAAATGTGGTTTTGGTATATATGAAAGGCTCATTACTGGATGCTGCCGTTCTTGCTTTGTGAATTTGGACTGCAGCCATGTGGATGTCCTAGCAGAGAATAGTGGGTGGTGATTGCCGATTTTAGGAAATATTTATAGGGGTTGCGACTGATCTCATTTGGGGTGCCGCTGCTGTTTTTCTTTTAGTGCATATGGATTTTGTCTTAGCTATCTCTAGGTCTCATGTCTAGCCCTTGATTTAGGAATTAGGTATTATTTTATAGGGGGAAGGAATTAGGTTAGGTCAAATGGGGAAGGGGTATAAGCTCAATGTTTTGGCCTATTCGAAATTGGGCCTTTAAAATAAGACCAAACAGAATTAGCCCCAAATTTCATACTCTTTCTTCTAAAACAAGACCAAAAATACTACACCATTTACTAATTAATGCCATTTAAGTAAAAATAACTAATAAAATAAAACTATCTGTTAAAACAAACCTATTTTTGATTTTTTAATATCATACTAAAAGATCAAAAATAAAAAAGAATCATTGTAAAATTAAGATAATATTCCTGGAACTTTTTTTGTATTTTTGAATCTTATGTAAAGTAGACAAATTTAAAGTAACTAGATAAAAATATTATTAGATAGCTAGTGAGAAAATATTTTTTTAATTTTTATTTTTTGTGATAAAATAAAGTAAAAGTGTCGAAACTATTATGTATAGCGATACTAAACCTAAACTAAATATTTACGCTAAAAATGTATAAAATCTTGGGGAGGGTAAAAAATTACATGTCTACAATCGTAAAAGTGGAGTCAGTTCTTTTAATGAAATTTCGCAGAAACAGAGCCCTCTTCGCATATGTGGTTTCGCATGTGCGGAAATAGGACCGCATGTGCGGTTTTACTGGGAAGAAAAACCTTAGCTCGAGGTTCTGTTCTCCATTTTCAATTTTGTACTTGAGGAACTCGGGAGAGAGGCGATTTATCGAAAGATTTCAAGGATCAATATTAGGGTAAGTGATTCTAACCCATAATGGTATAAATGTCATGAATCCATTGCTTTATTCATCATTTAATTAGGGATTTGAACTAGAAATTTGGGGATTAAGGGTTCGAAAATTGGAGAGTGGATTTTGAGGATTTGAGTGACTAAATGAGGACGGATTTTGGTAAATTTGGTATGGTTAGACTCGTGAGTGAATGGGCTTTTGGGTTTTGTAACTTTTATCAAATTTCGAGACGTGGGCCTAGAGTCCAAGATTGAGCAGATTTTGGATTTTGGTTATGAATTGGTGTTTTTCTTGTGGAACTAATTCCTTTAGCCTATATGTGACGACCCGACCTGTCTTCTCATAGGTTACTGCTCCGTCTCTCCCATTTTCTGCTTCTTTATCAGTGTCTTGTGCGATCGAGTTGGCTTGGATTGATTTTAGAAGGAAATGAGACACTTAGCCTCTATGAGAAAAGCTTAGTTTGGAAAAGTCAACCGGACATTTACTTATGTGTTAGAGGGCTTGGATATGAATTCTGATGATTCTATTAGCTTCAGGGGATGATTGGTGACTTAGGAGTGTGATCGAAAGTGATTTTGGAGGTTCGGTATATAATTAGGCTTGCATTGGCAAAGTTAGTATTTTGACGAATTCCGGTTGATAGGTGAGATTTTGATCCGAGGGTCGGAATGGAATTCTGAGAGTTGCAGTGGCTTTATTAAGTGATTTGCGATGTGTGTGTAAAATTTTAGGTCACTCGGAGGTGATTTTGTTGGGTTTTTGATCGAATGCGTATTTCGAAAATTTTTGAAGAACTTAGGCTTGAATTCGATGTAATTTGATGTTGTTTTAGGTGTTTTAATGATTGAAACAAGTTTGAATGATGGTATAGGATGTGTTGGTGCTTTTGGTTGAGGTCCCAGGGGCCTCGGGGTGATTTCGGATGGTTAACAGGAAGATTTGGACTTGTGAAATTCATAATTGTTGCTGCTTCTGGTATTTTCGCTTCTGCGAAATTTGGGATCGCAGAAGAGGTATCGCAGGAGCGAGGAGGAAGTCGCAGAAGCGAGAAGTATCGCAGCTACGGATTCGGGGATAGCATCTGCGGAGTCGAAGATGAGACCGTTTGGCCGCATAAGCGGATTTGTGCCCCTTAGTGAATTTCCGCAGAAGCGGAGCTTGGGCTGCAGAAGCGGAAGCCACAGAAGGGAGCATGGGGCGCAGAAGCGAGATTTGACCACAGATGCGGTTTTGCCTGGGCAGAGATAGTAAAGTCCATCTTGGCAAATTTTTGAAGGGTTTCTCATTCTAACTTCGAACTTGGAGAATTGTGGGCGATTTTGAAGAGGGTTTTCAAGGAGCTTCGATAAATTAAAGATTTTTGGACTTAAAACATGATTTTATGGTGAAAATACATGGATTAGGGCTGAAAACTTAAGAAATTAATGGTAAAAAATTGTGGTTTAGGGCTTGAACTTAAGAGAGAAAATTTGGGATTTGAGGGGTCATTTGGACTTCGATGTTGATGTTCTTTATATGTATAGACTCGTGGCGAGATAAGGAACCCGTTGGTATAAGAATTTATGAGTTTCGAGAAGTGGGCTCGGGGTTCAGGTTTTGTCAATTTCAGGATTTTTAATATTTTTCGATTGTTTTCAATTGGGTATTGTTTCTTTGGCATATTGTGATATGTTGGTTGTGGTTTTGGTCAGATTCGACGTGCGAGGAGGCCGATTTAAGAGGAAAGGGCATAGCGAGCTAGAGTTTTGGTCGGCTTGAGGTGAGTAATGATTGTAAATGATATTCTGAGGGTTTGAAATCCAGTATTTGCACATCGTAGTGCTATATTAAGGTGACTTGCATACCGGATAGCGAGCAAGGGGTAGAGCACCGTTGGAGATTGTGACTTAGTCTATCTCCATTGATGTATTTACTGCGTATTTTACTGAAATTTACTAGTTAACATCATAAATTGGGTTGATTGCATTGTGTGGGCTTCGTGCTAGCTATTTGAACCCTTCGGGGATTGTTGTTAATATTTCCTCACTATTTTAATTTTATACTTGAACTCAGTCATGTATTTTCAACTATTTTTAAAACTCATCCAAGTTTATTTTGCTTTGACACTTGAAATGGTATTTCTAATAATATTTGGGCTGAGGATCATGTTTTACTGTTGCCCTAGTGGCTTATGTGATTTTGACTTAGTAAGGCCGAGGGCCTGTATTGTGAGGATACTTTTGGATCGGGTTGCACGCCGCAATAGTGAGATACAGATTTGATATGAGGCCGAGGGCCTAAATTTGATGCCACGAGATGGCTTGATATTGCACTTGGGACGTAAGGGGCCACTCCCAGAGTCTGCACACCCCCAGTGAGCGACATCGATGATAAACTGATCGGGCTACATGCCGCAGCGATATGTGGATCGGGCTGCATGCCGCAGTGGTATCGGTACTATTTGATGTGTTTACATTATTTCACTTGTCTGCCTTTATCTGTTGTTTGTGATACTTCTTGCAATATTTACCAGATATTCTAGCATTATCTGATAACTGAGTTTTATGCTCGAGGGGAGGAATTCTATGTTTATCTGCACTATTTGTTTTGCATTCATTTGCGTAACAGCTGAAATAGTCAATTTAAAAAGATGTTTAAGCTGAGCTAAGATGTTTGTCGAAAGATTTTACAGTTTCACTATTTTTCTCAAACAGGGTTTGCACTGCTCTATACAGCATGATGATTTGTTATACGTGATTTCCTACCGCTCAGTTGTTATTTACTTTTATTACTCATTGAGTTGGAGTACTCACTGTGAGCACGTGATTTTTGCCCCAAGCAAATTGTTCCAAAATATAGGCAAAAATGATTTTTGAATTTGTGTGGCAATTTGGTGATAATTGTTTGTTTAATAAAAACTCATGAAATAAGTAGAAATACTAGGACTTTTTCTAATTATTGAAAGGAAAACAAAAAAAAGAAAATCAAATATCATCTATTTGTATTAATTAGAAAATACCAAAAAATAGAAATTAATTACTCTTTAATTTTAGAAAAATCAGAAAATTAAAAGAAAATACAAGGAAGATACAAGAAAAATAAATAAAAGATAAATTAAATAAAAATATAGAAAATAAAAGAATACAAAAATATGAAAATACAAAATTCAAGATACAAATACAATATACAAGACTTGGGCTAAATACAATAATTAGCCCAAGAGATATAATACACTGACCAGGCCCAAATACAACCAGCCCGGTCTGCCTGTACAAAACCAAACGACACCGTTTGATATAATTGAATTTGGACCGTTGAAGCTTTGATCAAACGGCCCATAGCATCAGTCTTTTAATAAACAAAAGACGTCGTATATTTGAGCTAATCTAAAACGTTGATAACATCAATCCAAGGGTCATGATTAAATGACCACTTAAAGGAAACGACGTCGTATATAGGCTAATTTCATCTAAGCCGTTGGTTCAATTGATCCAACGGTCCCAGATCATCCAAGGTTGTTAAATACACACAAGCGTTACATATCATTTCATATGTATCTTCGTCTCTAAAATCAGAAAACCTAGCCGCCCTAAAGTTCTCTCAAATGCCCACTGGAAACCTACCGGCGGGAAACATTACGTGCTCCGATCAAACCACCACGAACACCCCTGAACAACCATGAACTCATCTTTCACCCTATCTATCTATTTTCCTTCAAATCAGACTCAAACTCGTCGAATGTTTAAAAACAAGTCGCCGGAACCCTAGCCGGCGACCACACTTTTGAACCTGTGTTCACCATTAACACCCCAGGACCGTCTCTTCACCCTCTTCAACCTCCACTAGGTGGAATCCCTCGAATAAGCCTCAAACCTCTCGAATATTAAAAGGTGTGTCGCTGGAACTCTATTCCAGCGAACACTCTCAGTCCAGAAAACCATCCTAATGAACCCATACTCCTATTATCAAGAGTCTTGGCACAAAAGACTCGATAAGACTGCCAGAGAATCAAGAACATTCAAGAAAATAGCTCCTGAACTCTGATGCCGGAAAAACCAAGAAGAGTGAAGAAAAATGAAGGAAAACAAAAACAGAAGAAAAAAAAGGAAAGAAAAGAAGAAACAAATCGAAAAGCTAGGTGTTTTAATCCTGGTTTTCCTATTTTGCATGTCTTTGCTTTCCTAGTTTTATTTTATTTGTTCTATCACATGTCTTTGCCTTCCTGATTGTTTATTTGTTCTATCACATGCCTATTTTCCTTCTGATTTTGCTCAGTTATGAATAGCATGGTAGCTTTCTGATCTTTTTACTTGGGAATCACATGTCTTCTTTTCTGATAAAGTTCTTAGTTAAAAATCGCATGTTTTGTTGTTCATAGCCATATTTAAATGTTAGGACTCTTATTTGATAAATTCGAAATTAGTAACTGAGTATTCTGTTGATAAGATTATACCTATGGCTGATTTTTTCCCTTTGAATCTCGTTAATTCAGTGCTTAGACCTAATTTGACTATATCTGTAAAGCCGTCTATTGTTGGCTATTTTTTGCAAGTCGATTTTGACTTTGAAGTTTTTGATTGATAAAAGGGTTAAAAAGGTAAATAAAAGGAAAATATAGGGCTAAGGGGAAAAGGATAATTGGTATACTTTAATAAACTTAGGGGTTAAGGGTATAAGCGGCAATGCTGCCTGGTTTGTGGGTAAATACCTAAAGAATAAGGGGTATCCTGGGCATAATAAAAGGCTGAACAGGTAGAAATTGAAAGCAAGTGACGGTAATATGGACAATTAAGGGTATTAGAATAGTATAGATGCCACTAGAACCTTCTAGCAGAGGTTCTAGTGCATTTCTGATTAAACTAAGTGTATTAATCTGAAAATAATTCATAAGATAAGGGGTGAGAAATCAGAATATGAATTTCAAAAATTCCCTCCCTTTTTACTCTATTAATAGGATTCATTTGGCCTCTCTTAATAAGTTTTTGGCAATCTAAAATCCTTTTGAATCATCTCTGCAATTTTAAGCCTTCATCTCAGAAATTCTTTATTTTAAAAATTCAAAAATACCAAAAAAAACAGAAGTAATTGGAAGATCCTACTGTTACATTAGTTTCTCACATCAGTTTCGAAGATTATTTGGTGCTGATTGTCAATTCATATGTTGTTGATTGTTGTTGGTTTGTTATTTCTGCTGGATTTGAGTCCGTTGATCTCGGAGCTGTGATTAATTGCTGTTGAACTCTCATTGCTGATCCTTTTCCTGTTAATTTCGATTAGATTCTCATTGATCTTCATCTTATTTCCAGGTACATTTCTACTGTCTATTGGTGTAATTATAATTCGAAGAAATGAAGTAGAAGTGTTCATGTAACACTTCAGTTTGTTTCTGTTTCTACAAGTGAACCTGCATCTATGTAAATTTCGTTAGAAATATTTGTATTCATTTAGGAATAGTCTAATTGTAATTAAATTTAAATTTTCAGACTGTTACTGCTACACTTGAACTCTGATCGTGATAGATTTTGTATTAATATTTCATAGGATTTAAAGTCTTAGTAGCTAATAAGACTGTAAGAAAACGCAGAATTAATGATGTCAAAAGTGACAGTTAGACCTAGGACTCAGATTACAAATTTGGATTTATGCATATCAGTAGCTTTCTTTTGAGAATGATAAGTAAATCTAAGTGTATGTTAGTTGAAAGGTGTGAGTTTATAACTGTTCTATTTTGAAAATTTAATACCTGTGATGTAATTGAAATTAGATAATTAGGCATGTGTTTACATTCTTATTTCGAATTCAGTTCGACAAATTTTGTGTTGTTTTAGTTTTGATAACAAATGAAAGAAATTATCCAGTAGCTAAATAGTTAAATTGATTTGAGTTTAAAATTAAAATTGAGGCAATTGGTGTTTCAGTAGATGGAGTAGTATATTTCTATAATTTGAGTAGTTTAGTGACAATTTGTGAAAACTGAATCAAGGCCCTAACAAATGGACCAAAATTAGTGTTAATATTGGTATACCCATGGGCCTGGTCCATTTTAGGGTACTTGGCATTGAATTTTATCCATTAGGCCGTCTTGGAGCCCAATAATAATTCAACTTAACGGTTGGGTATGAATTACAAAAAATGAAATTTTCATTTTTCTACTTAGTAAATCAATCCATATGTATTTAAGTTCATTTCCTTTTAATAATTGATCAATAGAAAAATTGTAGTCATTTTAAGTTGGCCTTTAATAAAATAGCGAGACGAGCCTCGCCACATTACACGCACAATTGCGGGGCCCTCAAATAACTTTTATAAAATCTTTAGATTCGGAAGGACCGTTTAGCTAATTTCACGGTCTTTCCCAAAGTAATAAGACGTAAATATCTTAGGCACAATTTTAAACATACATTCTCAAGTACGGGTGCACATTGTTGTGACCCAAATCTTACTCTCAACGAAGTCGAAATGTATTTAAAGCCACAGACGTACTGGTACGGTGTGGTTAAAAAATATATTTTCACGACGTTGCAATTCTTTAAAATTAAATAAACGGAATATTAATGCACATAATTAAAAATCTATAATTGAAATCAGATAAAAGCAAATACAACAGTTGAGCGACCGTACTAGAACCACGGAATTCGGCAGTGCCTAACACTTTCTCCCGGATTAACAGAATTCCTTATCCGGATTTCTAGTTCGCAGACTGTAATAGAGTCAAACTTTCCTCGGTTTAGGATTAACTCGGTGACTTGGGACACCATTATATTCTCAAGTGGCGACTCTGAAAAATTTAAATAACTAATCCCGTTCCGACTGTCCTTAAATTAGAAAAACTCTTTATTATACCCTTTGCCGGGTTTAACTATAAAAAATAGGTGTGACAGCTCTGGCGACTCTGCTGGGGATAAGAAACCCAGAATCTTTGGTTCAGGGTTTAAGAATTCGATCTCAGTTAAATTGTTGTATCTGTTTATATCTAATTTCCCTATATGTTTTTGATCAATGTGCTATATGTTTACCGC
>MU700305.1:0-54978 GCA_026770625.1 Nicotiana glauca
ATATTCTCTCTAATACATTAAAATAGAGTAATATGCAACCATTTTTGTATATATATTTTATTTATTTATTTATTTTTTTTTTGATGAAAATAAGTTAAAGAAGTCAAAAATAGTTGAAATAGTTATATTTGGCCTAAATTAAATATTTTTCTGCTAAAAATGGGTAAAATTTTGGGGAGGATCAAAAATCACATGTCAACAGCGACGATGCTTCCATCAATAGCGTAAAGTTCACCACAACCCATAAGCCTAAACGGTCAATCACTCACGAATAGTATGACGAACTCGAAGAAAGTATCACCTTGGAGAAGTCAGATACCCACGGTTTGACTTTCCCTTACTATGATGCCCTTATTATCACTTTAAAAATTCTAGATACAGATGTGAGACGCATTATGGTAGATGAAGGGAATGGCGCGTGCATTATCCACCCTCAAATATTTTCACGAATGAAACTCGAGGATAAGATAGTGTCGCACTACATCATTGTTGCAGCCACACGCAAGTATATGCGGTCGTCAAGTAATAAAGTAACTAAAAGTTGGATGTCAAACGTACGAGGACTTGTGATTAACTATTAACTGAAATAGACTATCCTAATTATCTAAACAAGAATTAAATCTAGGAATATTCGATTCTAAACTAATTAAAATAAATAAAAACAAATAATGAACTTTGAACAGAGAAAGAGCAGATTTTTATGTTATCAATATGATGAAAACGATCTAGGGTTATGGGCTATCTAACATTCCTATTGTATTCTTCAATTGAATTGACTAACTAATTTATCTAGTTTAATGGTTAACATGGTTAATATTGCTCTTACGAATCTGTCGAGTTCTTACTCGCCTATTCAAGCAAACCTAACGCCTATATGTCTATGGAGTTAGAACTAACAAGAATGCATTTAGAGTTCTTGTAAATCAATCAAGAAAGACAATTAGGTATATGTCTATCCTAACCGCGAATCCATTCCCCGATGTCCAGGTTCAAGAACTTGGTCTATTCAATCTTATATGCAATCTAAAATTTCTACTTTCAAGTTTAATTCTAGATTCGTAGATAGTATTCAATTGGTGATCAAGCAATCAAATAATTAAGTGCAGGATTAAATAAATAAACTAATTTGATAAACTAAGAAATCAAAATCAATATCCGAATAACAATATTCATGAAAGAACCACAACCCTAGAACGTGAAGTTTAGCTCCACATAGACATGGTAGAAAAATAACAAATCATACAAAGAAATATAAAAATTATAAAGTTTGGTGGAAGAAAGATGAAATCCGGCCTCCACGGTGGCTTCTTGCTCTCCCTAGGTTGAATTCCCTTCAAAAATTGTATTAGATTTTCTACAAAATATCTTCGATATCCTCCAAATTAGGTTTAGGACCTCTTTTATATGATTTGGGGTTGTGTAGGGCTGAAATAGCCTTGTCTCGAACAAAATAGGAAAAGTTTCCACCTCTAGCGTCCAGGCCAGCGCGAAGCGCCGAGTGCTGGCGTTGAAAACAGAATGTTTTCACGTTCAATTTCGTTGGTTCTTTCTCTTGAATTGTAAATTCTCTTTGTTGTCTCCACTTTGGGGACAAATACCAAAGGGTGTCCCCCTTTTTTATATTCATTTAATTGTCTTTCTTTTTCTTTCATATTTTATTCAATTTTGCTCCAAATCTCTTGATCTTCACACAGTTAAAATATAATATTAAGCATAAAATAATATAAATAATACTTAAATAACAATTAAAAGTACTAGAATATGAGATAACAATGGGTAAATATATGCATTTTTGGCCGAACATCAACACCTCACACTTAGACTCTTGCTCGTCCTCGAGTAAGCATTAAAAACACTCTCAATAAATCATGCCTAGAAACACCACCACTTCGGTTGATACGAACAATAAGACCCTATAGGAACTCCGACCATGAGATATACACTTCCTCATCATCGTGCAAGATATACAAATCTCAAACAAACAACGAACTTCTAACCTCCTAACCTCAAAGACGGACTCTGACTTACCAAATTTAAGCTCGCTCCCCCATTATGTCAAAAAAGCTAATAACATCACCTATCTATCATGAAACAAGTGCCCTTACAAGAATAAATAGTTCATACACTCAAATCAAAGAATGAATATAATTTAAGGACTTTGCATCAAAGAACAACTCTTGCACTCGCAAAGAAATTCACATGTATGCACAGAGAACCATAGGCTTTCCCGTTATGTACATCTCTATTAATTAAGTATGCTCGAATAGAATTAACTAGGACTTTAACGGGTTGTAATGTTGGCTAACGGACGGGTAAGAGAACTATATAATAGTGACTTACACTTCCCTAAGCACTTTGCACTTTTAGACTTCATCACCCATTATTTTCTACTCTTCACTTTATTTTTCAGCCCTCTCTTAGTCAATTGTTTCACAAATATTTCCCTCATATCAAGAACGTTTCAATTTTTTAAAGCAATTTTTCTTTTCTCTTTTTTTTTTCATGTAACATTCTTTTCAAGAGGGCTTTTTCATCACTTTTCAGCTATCATTGGTCACTATTTTTCATTTATTCATTTCTTTCTTTAAATTTATCAATTAATATCACAGTCTAAGCAATAGTGCTCAAGGAAGCAGGGTGCAAAAACTAGGGATTCAACAAAAAGATCAAGGAAAAAATACGGCTTCCAAACAAAAGGCTAGAGGCTCAAAGGGCTAACTAGTGGTACAATATCTGAAAAGGCTAAAATTTACAAGACATATCAAAAAATCCTATTATCATCTTCTAAACAAAGCAACACTTTTATTTCGCTTTAATAACATGCAGCGCAAGTTCAGGGTCAGCCTCAATAAGCGGAGGGAGTAACTGCATAGGCCAAAATCTGCCCTAAGGGAATTTAGCGTAAAGCGGCATTAAGGAAAAAGATGCGATCGAGGTAGGCCAGGAAGTAGTGGGATTCGTGGCAGGGCTGTCAACAATGGCCGAGGTCGAGCATTAAGGATAGAACAATAACGGCTAGTTTTTGTAATAAGATATTAAAGAGAATATTCTATGCACTTGTACTACTAGGGTTTATTAGGGACATATCTCATATATATATATATATATATATATATATATATAGAGAGAGAGAGAGAGAGAGAGAGAGAATAGTGTAGGGCATGTCATATTCATTTGATAAGAATACTTTTTGAGATGAAGATTCTCTCTCTCGCAAAAATACAAGCTTTACCTTTTCATCAAGATTCTTGCTCACATTATTCCATACTTTTTCATCAGATCCGAGAATAATAGTTCAAATATTCTAGGATTTATCTGTCATTCATCACTGTCAGAAGGAATAATCACCTCTCTCACTCGTTATTGGGTGAATCATTCTACTTATTTAATAAATGACATTTATTGCTATTTAATGTTTGACGTTCCTCTATTATTGCTCACATCTTTCAGAATATTAAATGTGCATTACTTTCAGTTCTCAGAAACTTTATCTTATGTTATAAATGCTATCAAGTTCTAAATCTAGAGATATTATCATTAACTAAGTTTCGCCGCGAACTTTCATTCATTTTGTTTTAACAGATGACATTTCTTTCCAACTGATTATACTGCAAGTGAAATCTATTTCATCCTTTAAAAGGAGATAATAAATGATGATGTATGATATCACAAGGACGTTCATCATCTCAAGATTCTAGGAATTATAATTCTATGACTATAATCTCAGGATAATTTAGTCTGCATATCAAGCAATTCCATAATAAATTATTTAGTATTCGTCGAAATTATTTGAATAGGGTGTGGATTCTTTAAGACTTTTTAATTATTTTCTCACTAGTCAAAACCTAAAAGCATGTTTAGAAAGTCACCTAGAAATTCAATTTGAATGTAATTATATAGTCTGGCATGCCAAATAATTACTTGATAAGCATGAAATTTGGTATAATTGTGAGGGTGTAATTACACCCTCTAATTTTCAAGAGGGAAAGTGAGAATTGGTCGTAATTACACTGTGTAATACGAGATAATATAACTTTTCTAATTTTTTTATTTTTCTTTTTCAACCATGTTGATACCCATTTTTTCCCTATAATATTTTTTGAAATGAATATATACCTTTAAACCTATGCATTAGCATCAATGAGTATTCTCCCTTAATTTTTATATTTTAAAATTAATTTATATCATTATCTTCTTCATATTAATATTTGTAAAATTGCATCACAAATGAATTTAGAACATGTATTGATTTAATATTACTATTATGGTCCTATTGAGTCCAAATTATTTCATAAATAGCCAAATTGGCACCTTTTGGCTATAATTGCAATAACTTTGCAATTATAGCCCATGCGTATATTTTTATATTATTTTACCAAAAATTAGTCCTTTGTATTTTTAAATACTAAATAACTATTTTTAAAATATTTCTATGCATGAAATTTATTTTTATATAATTAGTAATTATTTTACAAATTATTTTTTATCAATTGTTTGGGGTATTTAATAAATAGCCTCTTTATTTCAATTTTAGCCTAAAATCTACCAGCCCAATACCCCTTATAAAATTAGCCCAAACCTTAGGCCCAATTCCCTACCTGCCCAACCCAAACCCCTTGGCCAATCATGGCCGTTGATCATTTTTTATCAATGGTCCATACTCCCCCACCACAATTAAACCAAAAGACCCCCCAACCCTAATCATTTCCCACCATACCACGCCGTCACCTGTTGCCTTCTCTCTCAACCGCTCTCTACCTAACCCTAATTTTCAGGCGCCGTCACCGGCTTAGCCCTCCATTCTACGATGTTTCTTTGCCGTCTCAGGCCTCTATTGGCTACCTACTTGCTATGGTATCTCCATTTCTTGGATCCTTGAGGAGATTGTCAAGGGACCTAGGCTGTCTGCTACACCTTGGGGTTTTCTTGCCTATTCCAGGCCATTTGGCTCGA
Source organism: Nicotiana glauca (assembly GCA_026770625.1). Lineage (NCBI taxonomy): Eukaryota > Viridiplantae > Streptophyta > Magnoliopsida > Solanales > Solanaceae > Nicotiana > Nicotiana glauca. Next base: position 4,954 of record MU700305.1, read on the forward strand.
TCTTGAGTAAGATGTTTCTCATTTTTCCATGGATTGCTAAGTTTATGCTCGTCTCTGTTGCCTTTCTGAAAACCCTAATTTTATATCCTTTGACCTTCCTAGATATGTCCATATCTAAGATGAATCTAACCTATTTCACATGTTTTCACGAAAGTCTTATGGTTTTTTCAATTGATTCTCCGTTTTTCCTAAAACGAGGGTTTACTTCACCTTCTCAAAGCTTTTATGATTTTCAAGTGTTTAATTGTTGTTCTTAAGTGTTACTAATTGATTCATGTTGAGATTGCTTAGACTCTAGTTGATTTACGCTGAAGCCCTAAGTTTCTTATAGTTTGCTTTGACTCTGCTCCTGTCCGTATTACTTGTTACATTATTTTGTTTAATGTCTTGTAATTTTTTACCCTAGTTCATCTCTATAGGGTTTCTGGTTTGACTTCTCGAATGGTTTATGTACCTTTATGAAATTGTATTTTAGCCTATTTGTCTATTTGTGTAAACCTATATTTTTCTCCCTTAAATCAGTACCGTTTTGAATTTTGATTCACTCATTGGTTTTGTTAAAAACTATGTGTTGATTCTTGATTATTTCCTTTATTTGCGACCTTATTTGATTAGCTGTGATATTTACTGATTCTTCACTAATTGTTTCCTTAATTGAACTCCTGTCTATTTACCCCTAATTGCTCACTTGATTTTCTTTCCTTAAGAGCACCCTGCCCTTTACCGTTGGGTAATTACCCCTAATTAAGGGAAGACTGCACTAATTTGTGTGTAATTGATTATGTGGCTTCCTTAGCTGCTGAATGATTGATCTCCCTTACCTTATTTTGTTTTTCTCCTAACCAATATATATACTCTCCTCTATTCTCACTTCTAGACATGAACATTAGTTCACACACTTTCACTCTAAAAAGCTCTATGTTCTTCTCTGCTACCTGTGATATTCATTAGTCTTGCCAGCTGTAAGCCAAGGCTAGACATTTCACAACATTCGCTTTACATCTTGTGTTCTCTTTCCCTAACTGGTATGTCTCTGATTAAATTTTAGAACCTAAACCCTATGTGTTTCATTACCACCTTAGTTCATCAGTTATGAGTTCCATTCTTGTTCCTGTTTATTGTCTTGCTTAGCATGCCTAATACTGTCTTGTTCAATATGTGATTAGCATGTCTAAATTATACTTGCTTGTCTGCTGCTTTGTCTAGCATGTCTAAATCTTGTTTTGTTCAGTGTGTGATTAGCATGTCTACACCATGAATACTTGTGATATCTGCCTAAGCCTGTTCATTTAAGTTCTTGTCTACTCTGCTTTGCTGATGAGATCATGCTAAGTTATCTAGTCTCTCTAAGGTAACTCTAGTTGTGTGCTTGATCATGTCAAGTGTTTATGTGCTTTCAATATGGCTTTACTATGATCCTTGCTCTATGTCTCAATGACCTACCTTATAGCTAACACATTAATTCTGTAGAACCCTTGAGAATCCTGTGCATCTTGTTGCTTATGTGCTTTACTATACACCGATGTGTATTATATGTGTCCCCAACCCCTCTATCCCTGCTTGGGATCTATTTGCAAAGTGTTCTGAATCTGGTTGTTTTGTGATTTGTGTTGGCTGGTTTCAAAAGTGTTTTAACACCTTTCTCAAACATGTTTATTTTCAGAAAATCTTTTCACTCCTAGAGTCACTTCCATATAGTTTTCTTATCAAAACTTCTCAAAATTATGTCAAGCACCTTTCATTTTACTTTTAAGTAAATAGGTTCTGCCCCTCCATTGTGTGTACTGCCTTGGGATCCTCTTGAGATTCCTTTAAACTCTGGCACTCTGGGGCTGGCCCTTCTACATTGCACATATTTAGTCCCTATTATGAGAAGTCTGGGTGTGAGCACTGCCCGGGATTCTTGAGGTCCTTAGGGAACTCTGACACACCTGGACACCAAATTGGCTATGAAATTCTTGGCATTTGATACCATATTGAAGACCTGGTACTTCCAGGCTTGCTTTGGGCCTTCTTCAAGCTCCCTATAGTCTAATTTATATTTTATTTATTTAACTCACTCAGTCATTGGTCTGTAATAATTATTTATAAACGGATATTGGGGTAATTAGTGAAACGGGAGGGTAGTTGTATGATACTGCGTACCAAGCAGGGTAGAAAACATGCTATAGGTTTTATATCCTACAAATATGCATTAGAATCCATTTTCTAGTATGGATGTGTTCATTTGCATTTAAACCATGATAGTCTTGAGCATTAGATAACCTATTTTTAGGACCTTCACGTTTATGGCTTCAACATACTACATGAAGTATATCGCTATTCCAGATTTGATTTTGCATAAGTACTTTCACTTAGAGATCCTGGTATTAGGTTAATAATCTTGCCTTAATAAAATAGTCATCTCTTTTATGCATTAGATACCATGTTTTCTAGGAACTCTATTTGCATATGTTTGAATCATGTTTATTCCAATCTTTGTCCACAAAAGGTTTAAACAGCCCTACACATAGACATCATGTCTCTAAATACAAGTCGATATTAAACATCTGTTATAACCCGTATCACCTAAATCAGCATGCTCATAGGTTAAATGATCTCAACTATTCAAATAGTTCCTGTAATTATGATCATGTAAAGTCACCACACCTAGGAAAGCCTTAGGTGATGGATGTCTTTATATAAAACTAAAAACTGCGTTTCAATTGTGTATAAACTGTTTAAGTCTCACAGGTTTAAAACCAGTAAGCAAACTGATTTGGACCCTGCCATTGAGTTCTGAAATATCGTTGCAAGATCTGTGTATCATTGTTCACCTAAATATCTTGTACGGCTGTATTCTGAGCCGGGCCCGGGCCTAAAAGGGCCAAACGGACCAGGCCAAACAGTCCCGGGCTCTGGCGGGTCGGTCTGTGGCGGTCCCGGGACAAACGGTCCCGGGCCTAACGATCCAAATGTGTGGAACTAGACCACTGTGGGCCTAATCCCACTCTGCAACTGTATTAGCAATAAACTTACTTGTGTGACATGAATTAATTATTCTATAAGCAATAATGAATTTTTGCATTTTCCATTCTTCATCAATCTAATAAGTGGTTACAGTAAGATAATCACAGTCATTACCACTTCTACCAATAACAGTAGTAATATTTATATGTGTAAATAAATACCGAAAATATTATTCATATTCATGTTTATATTTATAAATATCGCTCTTTACGGTTGCGCGAGGCCAACCTTTATAAGTAGGATTAAAAACTCTTCTAATATAATGCAGAAAGTGAGGGTTAGAAGGAAAACTATAGGGTAAGCACATAACCGTAACTATTTTTGCTAATTCTTCACGATCTTTATTTGGATCGTAATATAAAATGCCACCGGTCACAGTATTAATTCCTGGTTGAACTAGATTTGAACCTATACTAGGGTTAACAATAGTATCTACACTTGTCCCCTCTAGCTGCGCTTTCATTTGTAAATATCTAGCTTTATCTCTACGGTGTGTCTTTATGTGTCTAGTCAAACTACCCGTACTGCTACGGTCTCTAGTAACTTTATGCGCCATCAAACCCCCAAAACTTTTACACTTAGCCTTATTTTGTTCTCTTAATTGAGTAAAAAAGTGCCAAACAAGTGATGTTTCGGGGCATTTAGAAGGTTGTCTATTAAAAGTAGGGGTTACTGCATGAGGGTCAGGCGGGGCATCCGTTGGGTTATTAACAGGACTATTAGGTATATCATCTAAATCCGGTTGCGTTTCATCTAAATCATCATTTTCCTCATCATTTTCAAACATAGTTTGATTAGGATAAAGAGCATTCATAACTTCTTCATTTAATTGTTGACCTGGTGCAACATCATGGCAAAATTGACTATCAGAAAATTGAAAACAAGGGTTATCACTATCAAGAATAACAGGTGAAGGAGGACGGATAATAGGTTTGGGTCGGGGAGCCGAGGCAAGAGTAGTAGCTTGGCGACTAGATTCACCAATTTTAGATTTTTCCTTACCCTTACCACCAAATATTTTTTTCAAAGAAAAGTCCATATTAATTATAATTATACTAAATAAAACAAACAAAACTATAATATTAAAACTTAAGAGTTGGAATGCGTTTACCGAATTGACGAACAACTTCTTAAAAATTGAATACCGTGAAGACTTGAATACTTCAATTCACCAACTTCACAATTTTTCACGAAATTGGAATAATAAAGTAAGCAATTATAGAAGAAAATTAGATATTGATGAATTTGTGAGTAAAAATAAAAGAATGAGGGGGAATTTATATTTGCGAATAGGGAAAAGTATAATTATAAAAAGTTTGGGGTTAAAACAAAGTTTGGGGGCCAAATGGCTATTTTTTAAAGTTCCAAACGGCTGAAAATTAAAGTCCAACGGCTAGATTTTAAAAATCTGACCGTTGGCACTTTTAAAAAAAAAATTAAAATAGCCGTTGGGGCCCGTTTGGCTCGGTAGAACCGGCCCAAGACCGCCTGCCAGTCCCGGGCTAAGCGGTCCCGGGGTCACGGCTATTTGGTCAGGACCGGCCCGCTATGGGCTTTTGCATCACTAAGAGACCGACCCGTTTGGCCCCGTTTGGCACGCAGGCCCGGGCTAGGCCCGACCCACATTACACCCTTAATATCATGTCTTAGGATTCTTTCTATAAATTATCTGAATATGTGTTTTAGACGTGCTGTTATTTGCCTATATGCATGCGGAGGTAAACATGGGCCTTTTAACTGATTTTTCCCTATTTGCTTGTCTTACGTGTTATTTGTTTGTCGCCTATATTTTTACCTTTTAAATACCTTAGGTTTGTCTAGAACTACCCAGATTTAGAGGTCCTAAGTTCCTCCAGGACCATAAGGAAGGGATGGGTAACAACACGCTTATGGGTCGTCAATAAAAATCGCTTATATAGCCATTAAGGGAGGGTAATAAGTAGTAAAAGGATATGATGACCTGTGCGCTAATGTCACGTGTAGCCCTCTAGTTGAGGAGGATTATAGGGCATTACATAGATTGATCATGTAGGCTAATCAACTTAGGACTCCCCTTTCCCCAATTCCTATATGTGTTTAAATTATATGAAACTCCCCATTCTTTACATATACATGTGTAAGCTGTCCAAACCCCTTTACTTTCGTTATCTGAACTTCCTTGATCATATATGCATTTATATAGGGGAAACTACTTTATTTGCAAAATATGTGCTAAGACTGTTTACTTGTTTGAAGACTAATTCACATAATTTAAGTTCGGCCGGGGCCTACCATTGTGGACCGCGAGGGGTGCCTAATACCTTCCCCTCAAGGTTATTTCGAGCCCTTACCCTAATATTTGGTAATGCAAACAAGTTGTATGAATTAAATTGCTCTAGGTGCCCTAACATACCTTAATCCGTTAGGTGGCGACTCTTCAAATACCCAATTCCGAAAAGGAAATGAGTCGTTCTCCCATGAATGTCAAAACCCGGACTCCGCAAAGGAAAAATGGGGCACGACAGCATGACGACTCTGCTCGGGATATTTTTAGGCTCTTACCATAATGAACTTATTTTTTGTGAATTAGTCTAAGCATATTTTATTCCTTGTACCATTTCCCCTTTATCTGGATTTAACCGCTTATTTATGATTTCTTCATTTTCCTGAAATTGACTTGTCTCTTTGTTTTCTTTTTTCGTCACTGTCTTTCAATTATTTAAACACTACATTTATCAGTTTTATTTACATGCAAATAATTGACAACATGTTATTTATTGTTGCATAAATGATGCTCAACATCATATTCCACTCATGTGTAATCAATCCTATAGCAACGCTTGATGAGTGTTTGCGCTCTTCCTATATATCACCCTTTAAATTTGAAAAGACATATTTGCGGTAAAACTAGTCAATCAACGATGCGTTCGACGGTTTCGTGCCTTTCCCCCTCAAGTTGTCCGCTTGAGGGTCCCAGTGTAGACCCCTATACCAGCGTTAATCTGATTAATTGTACATGCATCATGGTCAAACCTAGCCGGGTTAATATGTTGTCCGCATAATAACCCTTTAAGACAAGCCTCGTCTAAAACTCCATCGGGTTTTCCACAATCCTAACGGACGTAATCACGATTGTGTGCATTAATTTGGAGAAATAAGTGCCAATATACTAATCATTACTGTATAGATAGACGAACCTGGAGGGGGAAAGGGTGTAACTATCTCTTGTTTTACAGAAAATGAGGCACGAAGTCCCTAGATTTGGAATGGTCAGTAGTATACCTCCACTTTTGATAGATTGGTGGAGAGACCTTCCCTCAAGTGATCAAAATCATGTGAAAAGAGTCTTTGGGAATTTGCCATCACTATTGGATGTTCAACCAAACAAGATGCTAATCGAGACTGCCACTCTATTTTGGGCTAAGGAAAGGGTTGTGTTCCATTTTGGAGACATAGAAACGACTTCCCTTCTAGAAGAAATAGGGGGATTTGCTGGGTTGCCTTAGGATTACCCTGGTCTATTGGCACCTAAAAATTGCACCACCAGAGGGTTCCTTAAGATGATGAGGCTGAAGAAAAATGATGATTTGGAGTGCCTGAAAAACTCTTATGTACCTTTTGACTTCCTTTATGAAAGATACGGTCACAACAACTCTTATCGTAATTTTTGATGATAAGTTCTCAATCACCTCCTTGGGTTGGGTTCATCGTTGAGTCTTCATGTTCATTGTGTGCCTCTTGGACATGCTGGTATTCCCAATCCAAGGGGATAAAATCCATACTAGGCTAGCTATGGTAGCCAAAACTCTTATGGATGGGATCGAGGGGCAGACATACACTATTGTCCCTGTGATCGTTACAGACATATACTTGGGTCGTGGAATGCTGTCAGAAGGGGTTCAAATTCTTTGAGGGTTGTAACTTGCTATTACAAGTTTGGCTGTTATAACATCGCCAAAGGGGCCAATACCACCAAGAGTTTCCACGAAGGCCATGGAATGACCACATAGCCTTCCATCACCCTGAGAGAGTGACTTACATTCTGGACATGTTTGCTCAACCTAAGGATGCTATAGGATGGGTGCATTTTTCAACAAGTTGATTGAGGAACAGGTTTAATGGATGTTCGAGCGGTTCTCCACCGACAAGTTCATCATCAGATCCAGAGACGTCCCACTTTTGGTGTTGATTGGATTAATAGGGATATATCCTTATGCTCCCCCCAGGGTTATGAGATAGGCAGGCAGGAGACAAGACGTACCACGGGTCGCTAACATGAGTCATTTCAGAGCCGATTTCTAGGGTGACACCATCCCATATAAGAATGAAGCACAAAATATGTGGACTTTGAAGATTTTTGTGGAGAAGGATACATCTAGCTAGACCGATATCATGCGGGCCATTCAAATTTTTACCCCTCAAGGTTGGATGATAATCTATCAGGAGTCTTTGAGCCCAGGGTTGGTCCAGGAAATAGGGTCATAGATTAGTTCGCCGAAGCAGAGGTGAAGTACAACGAGCTGCACAAAAGTGTTTGAGAGTCTAATATTAAACATATGGCACACCATATAGACGATATGGAAATGATTAACGAGTGGAAAGAATGTGACGACCCAAAGGGTCATCACCTATTTTCCTATTTATTTCGTGCTTCTGAGGCCTTGAAAACCTCATTTTTAGTCACCTCAATTTGCGTGCACAGTCCGGGCATGTAGCTAGAAAGCCTAAATGTGAAATTCTGTGAAAAATGCTAAAATTTGGTATTAAAATGAATAAGTTTGACTTTGGTCAACATTTTGGGTAAACGGATCCGGACCCGTGATTTGACAATCCCGAAGGGTCTGTAGAAAAATATGGGACTCGGACGTATGCCCGGAATCGAAATCCGAGGTCCCGAACCTGAGAAATAAATTTTTAAAAGAAATTATTTTTCTAAAATTGTTAAGGAAAATAAAAATAGACATTGATTAGAACACGTTGGTATTGGGCCCGTATTTTAGTTCCGGCACCCGGTACATGTCTTATATGTGGTTTAAGCACTTTCTGTAAAATTTGGTTGAAATCGGACGTCGTTTGACGTGTTTCGGACTTAAATCTCTAAATTCGAAAGTTAATAAAGTTTGAGGAAAAACTAGTGATTTCAAGGTTTGATCCATTGATTTTGATGTTATTTTGGCGATTTGATCGCACGGTTAAGTTCGTAGGATGTTGATGAGTTAGGGTATGTTATTGGTTAGGAACCCCGAGGGCTCGGGAGTATTTCGGAGGTGTTCCGAGAAGTTTTAGAACTTAGAAAAGATGCAGAAATTCTGAAATAGGTGCCCAGGCATTTTCTTCTTCGTGTTCGCACCCTCTCTCCCACATCCGCGATGCATTAGATTTTCTTCCTTCGCGTTCGCGTAAGTCTACGGTTCCCCTTCAGCACATTCGCGCAAGGCCTCACGCGTTCGCGTAGGTCAAACCTTGGACCCCAGTATTTTTCCTCTTCGCGTTCGCACTTCTCCACTCGCGACGCGATGGTTGTCAGCTTATGCCCTTCGCGAACGCGACCCTACTGTTGTGAACGCGTAGGGTAATTTCACCCAGCGATTTTTAAGTCATAAAAATAGAACCATTTCGGGACCAACCTCAAATTTCATAGCTCCTTCTTCTCTACACCTCTTGGGGCGACTTTTGAAGCGATTCTTCACCAAAACTCCGTGGGTTAGTAATCCTTTACTTGTTTCCTTTCATTTCCTTCAACATCTATTGAAATTCTAGGCCTAAATCATGTAATTTAGGGTAGAAATTGGGGTAAATGGCTAGAGTTAGGGCTTTTCAATTTTTCTTGAATTAGACCTCGTTTTGGGGTCGAATTTGAAAACAAATTACATATTCGGGCTCATGGATGAATGGGTGATATGAATTTGGTCCGAACCTCGTGTTTTGACCAAGCGGGCCCGGGGTCAATTTTGAAATTTTTGGGAAGAAAGCTTGGAAACATATAATTAGACATTGAGCTTGATTTGTTTAGCATATATTGATATTATGAAGTCATTATTGTATAGATTTGATTGAGTTGGAGCCGAAGTCGAGAGGGAAAGCGGTTGTTGTGGATTGATTTGGCCGTGGAAGTTTGAGGTAAGTGTTTGGTCTAACATTAGCTTGAGGGAATAGGAGTTGAGTCTTGTTTGCTATTTTCTAATTGTCAAGTATAGTGTACAGGTATGGTGACGAGTATCTATACATTGGTATCTAGCATGACCGTGAGTCCTTAACATGCGATTATCATGATTTTTGTTATAAATTCCGTGCTTAATTGAGGATTTCTATGTATTGTAAAGAACATGTGAAAGACATTATGATGATTTGATTCTCTGGAACATTGGCTCGAATGATAAAGTGAATTATATAGTAAGGAACGAAAGAAAGAGATGATTTATTGGTTATTCTCTTGCCGAGACGTTTTGTTGGTTGTTGATTTTCTCCCTTGCCGGGATATTGAGTTTATTGATATTGTTCCCCGGGATTTAACTGCTTATTTGTATTCCCTTGCTGGGATTTCTTCCATTGTTCGTTTATTTATTTGCCTCGTATTTGTGACTATTGTTCGGATGAGGAAGAATGATAAATGATATTTATGGATCGTGTTGCACGTCGCAACAACGTTATTTATGGATCGGGTTGCAAGCCGCAACAATGATATTTATGGGTCGGGTTGCATGCCGTAACAATGATATCTATCGGTCGGGTTGCACGCCGCAACAATGATATTTATGGGTCGGGTTGCACGCCGCAACAATGATATCTATGGGTCGGGTTGCACGCCGCAACAATGATATCTATGGATCGGGTTGCACACCGCAACAACGATAGTTATGGGTCAGTTTGAATGCTGCAACAATGATATCTATGGATCGGGTTGCACACCGCAACAATGATATTTATGGATCGGGTTGCAAGCCGCAACAATGATATTTATGGGTCGGGTTGCACGCTACAACAATGATATCTTTAGGTCGGGTTGCATGCCCGCAACAATGATACTTATGGGTCGGGTTACACGCTGCAACAATGATATCTATGGGTCGGGTTGCACACCGCAACAATGATATCTATGGATCGGGTTGCACGCCGCAACAATGATAGCTATGGGTCGGGTTGCACGTCGCAGCAATGATATCTATGGATCGGGTTGCACGACGCAACGAGGATATTTATGGATCGGGTTGCATGCCGCAACAATGATATTTGAGGATCGGGTTGCACGTCGCAACAGTTGTTGATTCAAGTGTGTTTATTTGGTATGTTCTTTGCTTGATTCGCTGTAAATTCTTGGCTGCCTCTATCTTTATATTGTGGTTTCCCAATTGTAAATGTTGCCTCCCCACAACATGTTTCCCCCTCTTTTATTGACTGTTTACTTTCTGTATTTCTTTTCGCTGTATGTGTATATATATTTGAACTGCACAGGTTTATCTAGCATTCTGGTCCTAGACTCGTCACTACTTCGCCGAGGTTAGGCTAGGCACTTAGCAGCACATGGGGTCGGTTGTGCTGATGCTACCCTCTGTGCTCTTTTGCATAGATCCAGGTTTTGGTCAGCAGCTCCAGTAGCGTGGGTGCAGGTTTTCAGTCCAGCGAGACATCGAGGTAGCCTTGTAGGCGTCCGCAGGCCCGGCGTCTCCCCTATCCTTTATATTGACTGTTATCTCATTGTATCCGAGACAAAACAGAGATGTTTCTTTCAGACCTTGTATTTAATATTCTTAGATGTTCGTGAGTATGTGACTCTAATTCTTGGGTAGAGTTTCATGTTGGGATTTCCGTATTATGTTTCAGTTATTTAAATTTAAGACTTCCACTTATGATTTTAGTACCGTTGCTTTCACTCTAATGCTGTTAATTAATAAAATAAAGGATACGGGTATAATGAAAAGTAATTAAGTTTGGCTTGCCTAGCTTCCACGAGTAGTCACCATCACGACTCCCGAGGGTGGGGATTACGGGTCGTGACAAGTTGGTATCAGAGCACTAGGTTCCATAGTTGTCACAACTCACGAAAAAACTTGGTGGAGTCTGAGGGATCTGTACGGAGACGTGTGTATTTATCCCCAGAGGCTACAGAGCTAGGAAAAACTTCACATTTGTTCTTTATTGTCGTGCGGTTCTGTTTCTCAAACACCGATTGAATTTCTAATCTGTTCTTTCGCAGATGGCGAGAACACGCGCTTCTTCATCTACCGCTCAGCAGTCCGAGTCCCCAGCAGCAGCCCCACTGGCGGAGCCTCAGGTTGATTTTGAGGAGGAGGTTCCAGCCCCAGCAGTTCTGGTGGACCCAGCTCAGGTCCCAGAAGGGTTCATTGCCACCGCAGTTCTTCAGGACGCTCTAGTACGATTGGTAGGCCTCATAGAGAGTGTCATTCGAGCGGGTTTGCTTCCAGTAGCACCAGCCACTTCTCAGGCTTGAGGAGGGGCTCAGACTCTTGATACACGCGCTTCGGAGTAGGTAGCTCCCTAGGTTCGGGTTCCAGTGGTTCAGCCAGCTGTGGCAGGTCAGCCAGGTATAGTGGCTCAGGCCGGGAGTGAGACAACTTTCCAGGGAGGTGGTCATGGGTCGGATAAGAGGCCCCGTCACTCAGGAAGATTCAGTGGTACCTCCTAGGCCCTTCAAGTCAGCTCTCCACGTATCTCATAGTACTTCAGGTGGTCGTGGTTCTCAGCTGCACTATTCTGATCAGCAGTCTTACAGTGCACCACCAGCTCCCATCAGTGCACCGCTGCTTCAGAGTTTTTGAGGTGGTCATTCAGGCCGCCAGGGCCAACCTCAGTTTCCTCAACTACAACATTCGCGTGGATGTTATGAGTGTGGTGAGTATGATCACATCAGGAGGGCTTGCCCGAGCTTGAGGGGTGCTCAGCCGCAGCAGCCGAGGTCTTGCTACACTTATGGTAATCTAGGTCACATTGCCAGATTATATCCTCTAGCACCGGGTAGTTCTCAGCTCTAGGGTTCTCGTGCCATGGTTCAGGCACCAGAGATTCCACAGCCTGCCCAGCCAACTAGAGGTGGTGGTAGAGGTGTTAGAGGTGGAGGTAGAGGTCATAGAGGTGGAGCTCAGGCCGCCAGGGGTGGAGGCCATCCTGCAGCAGGTCGTCCCAGAGAGGCAGTTCATGATGGTGGGGCCCAGCCCCGATGTTATGCTCTCCCGGCCAGGCCAGAGGCTGAGTCTCAGATGCAGTCATTACAGGTACTATTCTGGTTTGTGATAGATATGCTTCAGTGCTATTTGACCCTGGGTCTACGTATTCATATGTTTCATCTTATTTCGCACCATGCTTGCTCATGCCTAGTGATGCTTTGGGTATTCCTGTATATGTGTCTACACCGGTGGGTGACTCTTTCGTGGTCGACCGAGTCCATCATTCGTTTGTTGTAGTGATTGGGGGCTTGGAGACCCATGTAGACTTGTTGCTCTTAGATATGGTTGACTTCGATATCATTCTGGATATGGATTGGTTATTACCCTATCACGCTATCTTGGGTTGTCATGCCAAGACTCTGACCTTAACTTTATCGGGTATGCCTTGTTTAGAGTGGATATAGACTCTTGGTCATTCTACCCGCAGTGTTATTTTGTACGTGAAGGCCCGACGCATGGTCGAGAAATGGTGTTGGGCTTATTTGGCGCACGTTCGCGATTCTAGCGTAGAGGTCCTTTCTATTATTTCTGTACCCATTGTTCGGGAGTTCCCTCAGGTTTTCCCTTCAGACATGTCGTGTATGCTGCCCGACAAGGATATCGACTTTTGTATTGATCTGGCTCCGGGCACTCAGCCCATTTTTATCCTGCTGTATTGCATGGCCCTGCCAGAGTTGAAAAATTTAAATGATCAGTTGCAGAATTTGCTTGGGAAGGGTTCCATCAGACCCAACGTTTCGCCTTGGGGTGCATCGGTGTTGTTTGCGAAGAAAAAGGATGGTACGATGAGGATGTGCATTGATTACCGACAATTGAACAAAGTTACAATCAAGAATAAGTATCCACTGCCGAAGATTGATGATTTGTTCGGCCAGCTTCAGGGTGCCAAGGTGTTTTCAAAGATAGACTTGAGGTCTGGCTACCATCAGTTAAGAATTAGGGCATCCTATGTCCCTTAGACAGCTTTCTGCACTCGGTACGGGCATTACGAGCTCTTGGTCATGTCGTTTGGGTTAACAAATTCCCCAGCAACTTTTATGGACATGATGCACCAAGTGTTCTGGCCTTATTCGAACTCGTTCATGATAGTCTTCATTGATGATATATTGATATACTCCCACAGCCAGGAGGAGCACGAGCAGAATCTCAGAGTGGTTCTTTAGACTCTCAGGGATAGTCAGCCATATGCAAAATTCTCGAAGTGTGAGTTTTGGTTGAGTTCAGTTGCATTCGTGGGTCATGTCGTATCAGCAGAGGGTATTTAGGTTGACCCGAAGAAGATTGAGGCAGTCAAGAACTGGCCTCGACCAGCATTAGCTACAGAGATTTGGAGTTTCTTGGGGTTGGCAGCTTTCTATCATCGGTTCGTGGAGGGGTTCTCGTCTATTGCAACCCCGATGACCAGGTTGACCCAGACGGGTTCCCAGTTTAGATGGTCAGATGAGTGTGAGGCGAGCTCTCAGAAAATCAAGACAGCCCTGACTATGACACTGGTGTTGGCTTTGCCCACAGGATCAGGGCCTTATATAGTCTATTGTGATACTTCCCGTATTGGGCTTAGTGCAGTGTTTATGCAGGGTGGCAAGGTTATTGCCTATGCTTCGAGGCAGTTGAAGATTCATGAGAAGAACTATCCAGTGCATGATTTAGAGTTGGCAGCCGTTGTTCACGCCTTAAAGATTTGGAGGCACTATTTGTATGGCGTGGCATGTGAGGTGTTCACTGACCACAAGAGTCTTCAGTACTTGTTCAAGCAAAAGGAGTTGAATTTGAGGCAGATGAGGTGGTTGGAGTTGTTGAAAGACTATGATGTCACCATTTTATATCATCCGGGGAAGGCCAATGTGGTGGCCGATGCTTTGAGTAGGAAGTCAGCCAGTATGGGCAGTCTTGCTTATATTCCAGTCAGTCAGAGGCCGCATGCTTTGGATGTTCAGGCCTTAGACAATCAGTTCGTGAGACTAGATATTTCTGAGCCCAGTCGTGTGTTAGCTTGCACGGTCACTCGTTCTTCATTATTGGAGCGTATCCGTGATCGGCAGTTTGATGATCCCCATTTGTGTGTCCTTAGAGACACGGTACAGCGAGGAGGTGCCAAGTAGGTGACCTTAGATGGTGATGGTGTTTTGAGATTGCAGGGCCGAGTTTGTGTGCCCAATGTTGATGGGATTCGAGAGTTGATCTTAGCGGAGGCCTATAGTTCTCGGTATTCTATTCACCCGAGCGCCGCGAAGATGTACAGGATCTGAGGTAGCATTATTGGTGGCGTAGAATGAAGAAAGATATTGTGGCATACGTGGCTCGATGCTTGAATTGTCAGCAGGTTAAGTATGAGCATCAGAGGCTTGGTATATTATTTCAGAGGATTGAACTTCTCGAGTGGAAGTGGGAGAGGATTACTATGGACTTCGTTACTGGATTTTCGTTGACCCAGAAGAAGTTCGATGCAGCTTGGGTCTTTGTTGTTAGGCTGACCAAGTCAGCACATTTCTTTCCTATTGCAGCCACCTATTCATCCGAGAGGTTAGCTGAGATCTATATCCGGGATATTGTTCGCCTTCAGGGTATGCCAGTATCTATCATTTAGGACCGGGGTACGCAGTTTACCTTGCGTTTCTGGGGAGCAGTTCCGGGAGAGTTCGGCACCCAGGTGGAGTTGAGTACAGCATTTCATCCTCAAACGGACGGACAGTCCGAGCGGACTATTTAGATATTGGAGGATATGCTCTGAGCTTGTGTTATTGACCTTGGAGATTCATGGGACTAGTTTTTGCCTTTAGCAGAGTTTGCCTACAACAACAGGTACCAGTCCAGCATCCAGATAACTCCTTATGAGGCATTGTATGGTAGGCGGTGTCGATCTCCGGTATGATGGTTGAGCCGGGAGAGGCTCGGTTATTGCGTACGAATTTGGTTCAGGAGGCCTTGGACAAGGTCAAGATCATTCAAGATAGGCTTCGTACAGCTCAGTCCATGCAGAAGAGTTATGCAGACTGCAACGTTCGAGATGTGGCTTTTATGATTGGTGAGCGGGCATCGCTCCGAGTGTCGCCTATGAAGGGTGTGATGAGATTTGGGAAGGAGGGCAAGCTTAGCCCTAGGTTCATTGGTTTGTTTGAGATTCTTGATCGAGTGGGAGAGGTGACTTATAGACTTGCATTGTCGCCTAGCTTATCAACCGTGCATCCAGTTTTTCATGTATCCATGCTTCAGAGGTATCACGGAGATCCAGCTCACGTGTTAGATTTCAGCACTGTCCAGTTGGACAAGGACTTGTCTTACGAGGAGAAGCCAGTAGCTATTCTGGATCAGCATGTTCATCAGTTGAGATCCAAGAGTTTTTCTTCTGCTCGTGCTCAGTAGAGAGGTCAGCCTCCGGATGCATCGACCTGGAAGTCCGAGTCTGATATGTGGAGCCATTATCCCCATCTTTTACCTGACTCACGTACTTCTTTCTTTTGTCCGTTCGAGGACGAACGGTTGTTTTAGAGGTGGAGAATGTGACGACCCAACGGGTCATCACTTGTTTTCCTATTTATTCCGTGCTTTTGAGGCCTTGAAAACCTCATTTTTAGTCACCTCGATAGGCATGCGCAGTCCGGCGTGTAGTCAGAAAGCCTAAATGTGAAATTTTGTGAAAAATGCTAAAATTTGGTATTAAAATGAATAAGCTTGACTTTGGTCAACATTTTGGGTAACCAGACCCGGACCCGTGATTTGACGGTCCCAGAGGGTCCGTAGAAAAATATGGAACACGGGCGTATGCCCAGAATCGAAATTTGAGATCCCGAGCCCGAGAAATAAATTTTTAAAATAAATTATTTTTCTGAAATTGTTAAGGAAAATGAAAATGGAAATTGATTAGAACGCGTTGGTATCAGGCCCATATTTTGGTTCTAGCTCCCGATACAGGTCTTATATGTGGTTTAAGCGCTTTCTGTAATATTTGGTTGAAATCGGACGTCGTTTGACGTGTTTCGGACTTAAATCTCTAAATTCGAAAGTTAATGAAGTTTGAGGAAAACTAGTGATTTCGAGGTTTGATTCATTGATTTTGATGTTATTTTGGCAATTTGATCACACGGTTAAGTTCGTAGGATGTTGATGAGTTAGGGTATGTGATTGGTTAGGAGCCCCGAGGGCTCGGGAGTGTTTCGGAGGTGTTCCAGGAAGTTTTAGAACTTAGAAAAGTTGCAAAAATTCTGCAATAGGTGCCCAGGCATTTTCTTCTTCGCGTTCGCACCCTCTCTCCCGCGTCCGTGATGCGTTAGATTTTCTTCCTTCACATTCGCGTAACTGTTCTCCCGTTAACGTAAGTCTACGGTCCCTCTTCAGTGCGTTCGCGTAAGGATTCACGCGTTCGTGTAGGCCAAACCTTGGACCCCCAGTATTTTTCCTCTTCGCGTTCGCGCTTCTCCACTCGCGAACGCGATGGTTGTCAACTTCTGCCCTTCGCGAACGCGACCCTACTGTCGCGAACGCGTAGGGTAATTTCACCCGGCAATTTTTAAGTCATAAAAACAAAACAATTTTGAGACCAACCTCAAATTTCATAGCCCCTTCTTCTCCACACCTTTTGGGGCGACTTTTGAAGCGATTCTTCACCAAAACTTCGTGGGTTAGTAATCCTTTACTTGTTTCCTTTCATTTTCTTCAACATCTATTGAAATCCTAAGCCTAAATCATGTAATTTAGGGTAGAAATTGGGGGAAATGGATAGAGTTAGGGCTTTTCAATTTTTCTTGACTTAGACATCGTTTTGGGGTCGAATTTGAAAATAAATTACATATTCTGGCTCGTGGATGTGGGTGATATGAATTTGGTCCGAACCTCGTATTTTTACCAAGCTGGCCCGGGGTCGATTTTGGAATTTTTTGGAAGAATGCTTGGAAACATATAATTAGACATTGAGCTTGATTTGTTTAGCATATATTGATATAATGAAGTCATTATTGTATAGATTTGATTGAGTTGGAGCCGAATTCGAGAGGGAAAATGGTTGTTGTGGATTGATTTGGCTATGGAAGTTTGAGGTAAGTGTTTGGTCTAATTGTCAAGTACGGTGTATAGGCATGGTGACGAGTATCTATACATTGGTGGCTAGCATGACCGTGAGTCCTTAAAATGCTATTATCATGATTTTTGTTCTAAATTCCGTGCTTAATTGAGGATTTCTATGTATTGTAAAGAACATGTGAAAGACATTACGATTATTTGATTCTCTGGAACTTTGGCTCGAATGATAAAGTGAATTATATAGTAAGGAACGAAAGAAAGAGATGATTTATTGGTTATTCCCTTGCCAAGACGTTTTGTTGGTTGTTGATTTTCTCCCTTGCCGGGATATTGAGTTTATTGATATTGTTCCCCGGGATTTAACTGCTTATTTTTATTCCCTTGCTGGGATTTCTTCCATTGTTTGTTTACTTATTTGCCTCGTATTTGTGACTATTGTTCGGATGAGGAAGAATGATAAATGATATTTATGGATCGGGTTGCACGTCGCAACAATGTTATTTATGGATCGGGTTGCAAGCCGCAACAATGATATTTATGGGTCGGGTTGCACGCTGCAACAATGATATCTATAGGTTGGGTTGCACGCCGCAACAATGATATTTATGGGTCTGGTTGCACGCCGCAACAATGATATCTATGGGTCGGGTTGCACGCCGCAATAATGATATCTATGGATCGGGTTGCACGCCGCAACTATGATATCTATGGATCGGGTTGCATACTGCAACGATGATATTTATGGAATGGATTGCACGCCACAACAATGATATTTGAGGATCGGGTTGCACGCCGCAACAGCTGTTGATTCAATTGTGTTTATTTGGTATGTTCATTTCTTGATTCGCTGTAAATTCTTAGCTGCCTCTATCTTTATATTGTGGTTTCCTAATTGTAACTGTTTCCTCCCTGCAACATGTTTCCCCCTCTTTTATTGACTGTTTACTTCCTATATTTCTTTCCGCTGTACGTATATATATTTTAACTGCACAGGTTTATCTGGCATTCTGGTCCTAGACTCACCACTACTTCGCCGAGGTTAGGCTAGGCATTTACCAGCACATGGGGTCGGTTATGCTGATGCGACACTCTGTGCTCTTTTGCACAGATCTAGGTTTTGGTTAGCAGCTCCAGTAGCGTGGGTGCAGGTTTTCAGTCCAGCGAGACATCGAGATACCCTTGCAGGCGTCCACAGGCCCGACGTCTCCCCTATCCTTTATATTGACTATTATCTTATTGTATCCGAGAAAAAATAGAGATGTTTCTGTCAGACCTTGTATTTAGTATTCTTAGATGTTTGTGAGTATGTGACTCCAGTTCTTGGGTAGAGTTTCATGTTGGGGTTTCCGTATTATGTTTCAGTTATTTAAATTTAAGACTTCCGCTTATGATTTTAGTACCGTTGATTTCACTCTAATGCTGTTAATTAATAAAAGAAAGGATACGGGTATAATGAAAAGTAATTGAGTTTGGCTTGCCTAGCTTCCACGGTTAGGTGCCATCACGACTCCCGAGGGTGGGGATTCTGGGTCATTACAAAGAAAGAGCCATTAAATCTAGTGAAAGGCTGGAATATCTTGAGTATAGTTTAATGGAATTGGAGGGGAAGATAAGAAAGAGGGTCACCGACTGTTAGAACGCTAAAGGAAATGAAGGAGCGCATTTGGCAAGAGCATTCCTACTACTGAACCTGCGCGAGCTGGGAGAGTTGATAGACAACAACATCTGGTGTGGAGAGGGTCCCTCTGGGACCAAGTAGATTAGATTTACTTTCTTTCCTTTTAAATGTAATAAGGCCAAGTGTCATTAGCAACATTATCTTATTTAGTGTCGTTTTAGGGCATTTATTTTTACATTAATGAAATGAGGCAATTATTGGCACTGAGTTTCTCCAAATCTATTTGTCTCTAAACCTACCTCAGGCACAACAGGGCTCCCAAATTAGGACGCAAATTTACATTCCCGCAATATGTGTTTAAATATTGCAAACATTTTAGAACCCGTATTGACTTGTTTACCATTTATTTATTTTTATTCTTTATTTTCATCCCCTAAGGTTGGTTCGCACATACTAGCATCATCAACGTATCACACCAGATCTAGAGGCCTTCTACCTCCTCCTCCTCCAAGTAATACAAAGAGCAAAGGGAAAGCTAAAATGGGCGACTTAAGTGGTATTCGTAAGGAAAATTCGGAAAATGAAGAAACTTCAAATGGTCGGATTACTCTGACACCAAATGATTTAGTTTTGAGGTTAGAACAAAAGATAATGAAGATGCAGGGAAAGCTTGAGCAGGCCCGCAACTTGGCAAACCTATCCCTCACCCTGAATGTCCCCGCTATCAACCAACAAAACACCAAAAACCCAGTACTTCCCCAAAATACATTGAACTAACATCCACAAAACCCTCATGTTCCGCATCAATATGCAACTCCTCCTTCAAAATCTCAATCCCTTACCAATACCAACTCTGCCACAGCACTACTATGAATCAATTCAGTACCTACCAACCTTTACTTATCACACTCCCCAGAACACACCACAACCCATTTCCGATCCTCAAAACTCAACCAATGACCATCACTATACCCAGGCTCCTGGCACTCACCAAAATAAACCTATATACATGGAAACTGTACCTGACCCTACCCAACCAACCTCCTATACACTGGAATCCACTGAGAAGGACATGCTCATCAAGAACATGGCTGAGGAACTCAAGAAATTGAAAGTTAGGTTCAAGGTGTCGGGTACAGGTGATCCCAGGGTTCATCTAAGGACCTATTGTGACAAGCGTGTCGGGTTCGGAAAGGATGAAAAGATCCGGATGAAACTCTTTATGAGGAATCTTACGGGAGATGCTTTGTCTTGGTACATCAGCCAGGACCCTAAGAAATGGTCCGAGTGGGTGAGTATGGCATCAGATTTCATGGATCGATTTCGGTTCAATATAGAAAATGCACCAGATATTTTCTACATTCAGAACCTTAAGAAGAAGCCCACCAAGACTTTTCACGAGTATGCTACTCGTTGGAGGTCAGAAGCAGCCAAAGTTAGGCCATCTTTGGACGAGGAATAGATGAAAAAATTCTTCATCAGAGCACAGGATCCACAATATTATGAAAGATTGGTAGTTATCGAAAACCATAAATTCTCTTATATCATCAAACTTGGGGAAAGAATCGAAGAAGGCATAAAAAATGAGATGGTAACAAACTTTGAGGCATTATAGGCCACAAACAAGGCACTACAATCAGGCGGCATATCAAAGAAGAAAGATGTTAGGGCCCGAAATATCCACTCACATATAAAACACCTCCTCCCACATATCAAACACCTCCACCCACATACCAAGAACTACCGCCTACCTATCAACCCTCATTTCCCAGATATTCCCAACCGGCCATTGTCTATCATACATATAATTCCCAACCATCACATTTCTAGTCAACTCCAACTCGCCAAAATTATCCAAGACCAAGACCCAATTTTGACCGCAAGCCACCCAGACAATACACCGCTATTGCTGAATCCATCGACCAACCGTATGAAAGGTTGAAAGCCGCTGGTTACATCACCTTTATTCCCGCTGTGGCATTAGAAAATCCATTCCAATGGGTCAATTCAAACAAAACTTGTGCATACCATTTCGGTATGAAGGGGCACACCACTGATGAATGCCGAACACTGAAAGATAAGATCCAGTCACTGATTTACAACAAGGTCATACAGGTGAAAGAAGTTGCACCTAATGTCTGCAACAACCCTCTCCCGGATCATAGGGGTGGTGAAATACATTTGATAGAGATGGACGAAGAATGAGATCCTAAGGGGTCAATTGGGCTTATTGGAGAAGGCGATGACTTTAAATCTGCATTCACATTTACTCTTATCGTAGTATAGACCCAGTCACCAATTGAGGTTGAGATAGTTGCATCGATTCTATTTGAGGTAGAGATAGACCCACCTGTGGCTACCCTTGCTCCATTTGAAGTGGAAGTGGCCAGACCTTTCACGATGACAGTATCAACCACACCTCCTTTCAATTCAAAATCAATACCCTAAGATTACGTTGCCTAAGCTAGGAGAAAAGGAAAGGCAAAGATTGAGGAATCTGATGCTGCACAAGGAATGACTAGGACCAGAAGAATCTATACACCTGAACACTTGGGAGGACCAAGTAAGTAGGCCACTACCAAGTAGCCTGTCATTGAAATAGGGTCAGATGACCTTTCAGGGTAAGTAGAAGCAAGGGAATATTCTGTCATTGATCATTTGAACAAAACCCCAGCTCAAATATCCATCCTGTCACTGTTGCAAAATTCAGAGGCGCACAAGAATGCTTTGATGAAGGTGTTGTGTGAAGCTTATGTACCCAACAATATCACTTGCAGAGAGATGCCCAACATGGTAGGGGGTGGTAAAAAGTCATAAAATAATCTTTCGCGAGGATGAGCTACCACCTGAAGGCTTGAATCATAATCGAGCATTCATATCACGGTACAATTTGAAGATAAATTCATAGCAAGGTCTTGATTGGTAGGGGTTCAAGCCTCAACATTTGTCCGTTGGATACTCTGAAAAGATTGGGCAAAGGTTTCATGAAATATGGGAAGCAAGAATGAACGTGAAAGCCTTCGATGGGTCTCAAAAGGCCACCATTGGGGAGATTAATCTTTGCCAATAGATGGGGCCAACTTGGTTCGACGTTGAATTCCAAGTGCTCGACATATCAGCCTCACACAATCTTCTATTGGGCCGATCATGGATACATGCCGTCGGGGCTGTGGCTTCCACACTATATCAAGCCGTGAAATTTGAATAGAACCATCAGGAGGTGATCATTCACGGAGACGGGAGCAACCCCATTTACACTAGTCAAACCATCCCGGTTATCGGGAATAGAAGGAGGCTAGGAGGAGAAATCTATCGTCACATCGAACGTGTCAATGCCATTGAGAAAGACAAATGGTGGAGTAGCAAAATAGAAAACATACTGGCATGGTCCTAGAATGAACCATTTCGTGCCCCATTTTTCCTCCCTTTTGATGGGGAAGTCCGGGTTTCGACATTCATGGAGGTAATAACTCATTTCCTTTTGGGAATTTGGGTTTTTAGAGAGTCTTCACCTAACAGATTATGGTACGTCAGGGCACCAAGAGTGATTAACTCTTGGATTGGTTGCATTACTAGAGCTTTAGGATAAGGTCTCGAAATGAACTTGAGGGAAAGGTATTAGGCACCCCTCTTGGTCCACAATGGTGGGTCCCGACCGAACTTATACTTATTAACTAATCCTTTAACAAATAAATAGTTTAAACACATAATTTCAAATAAGAGCAGGTTTTGGACATTATATGACTCAAGTAATGAGACAAAGGAAAGACTTGAATAAATTGTGTACATATAGAAAAGTAAAGTTTAAGCAAAGGGAATTTGGGAACGAGAGGTACTAGGTTGGTTAGCCTACAGGATCACCCCATGCAATGCTCGGTCAACACTCTTCAATGAAGGACTACACGTGAAATTAACGCGTAGTCATTATATCCCTTTCTATCCAATTCCCTCCCCATGGTCATAGCCTAAAGCGTTCTAGTAACCTTGATAATGTCCTATGCGCGCACTACCCGTCCCTTTCTCTTGGCCCTGGAGGTATTTTAGGACCTCTATTCTCTGGACAGTTCCAGACTTTCTTAAGGTTTTAAAGGATAAAAATCTATGCGTCAATCAAGAACAGTTAGGACTTAATTTAAAGAAATAAGTTATAGGCTCACAGTTACCTCCTCAAACATAACAAGTAAGCGCACCTCTTCGAACAACATTCAAATACTTAAGAGAAAATCCTAGAATATGGTATCTAGGTGACCAGGGGTTATACAGTGTTGAATTAGGACAATGTGTGAGATATTCTATTTAACATGCCTATTGATTTAAACCTGTTAAATCTGGACAACTTTAAGTAGCAAAACATAGTTTCAGAGTTGCGGAATTTAAAATTGCCCTATAGGCTTTCCTAAATGCAGAACAGTAATGTCCTAAGAGCATGATAATTACGTTGATGTAGTAAAATAGTGAACAATTTTAAACAGATATTTGAGATCCTATAGACATGCTTTCTAGCGATAGTAAATTAAGGCAGTGTTTGAAAAACTTATGAAAAGGAGCGGACAGTTGATTAAACCAATTCAGAAGGACTAATCATGAATTAACCTGACTTGTTTAACTAAATTAATTTTATGTTCTATAGGCATGATTTCTGATTTTTATTCCTATAGGCATGGTATTTAATTGTTAAGAGCTGATGTTGGAACTTATATGCATGATTTTAGTGACACGAATGTAAATACATACAGTAGCAGAAATTGAACTCAATCACTTTACAGTCTATAGGCATGGTATCTAATTATGAAGTTGATTTTAAACCTAAAGACATGGTTTCTATTATTGAATCCATTTAAATCCTATAGACGTGATCTCTAATATTGTGAAAGTAAAGCAAACATAGCAAGTGCACTAACACAATCCTATAGGCATGTATACGTAAACAGTGGCTCTTTAGTACTATTTATGCTAGTACTGATTTATATAATGAAATGCTATGTGGGAAAACCTAGAAAAAAATTAGTAGAAACCATATAGGTCCTTGGATGGTGGGAGGGGATTTCAATGATATTTTTACTGCTAATGATAAGTTTGGTGGTAGGCCTATAAAAGATTCTCGAGCTAAATTTCTTTGGTCCAAGATTAATAGCTACAATCTAGTTGATCTTGGATTCAAGGGGTGCAAGTTTACTTGGTCCAATCACAGGCATAAAAAAATGGCTTAATAATGGAGAGGTTGGATAAGGTTTTTGGAAATGATAAATGGATTGAATTATTCCCTAATAGTTCTATAATTCATCTTCCTAAAACTTATTCGGACTACAACCCCATTCTAGTTGAACTAATTCCTAAAAGTCGACTCCTCCACAAGCAACCCTTTAGACTAGAAACTTTTTGGTATAATCACCCGGACTTCCAACCTCTATTAGAAAAAAAGTGGTGTGATCCAGATTTCCTTAGGAACGATCACAACTTTGTTCAATGCCTAAAAAATGGAAAACTAATACATTTGGTGATATAATGGAAAAAGGCATAAATTATTAGCTCGCCTAAATGGCATACAAAATTCTAAACATTATGCTACGAGTAGTTTCTTACAAAATCTGGAAAAAGAATTAAAAAGAGATTACAATGACCTTCTTTTAATTGAAGATGATTACTAGAAGATTAGATCTAGGATAATGTGGTTAAATGAAGGTGTCTCCAACACAAAATGTTTCCACATTTGTGTCTCAAATAGGAAGAGACGTAATAAAATTAATTTTCTTAAAGATAATATTGGTAATTGGATAAATGATCCTCTTCTAATTATGCCATATGTCAACAATTATTTTAAAGACCTTTTTACGACCTCCCATGCAATGACCAGTAGGAGAAACCTCCTAAACCCTAGTTCAAATATTGGTCAAGTTGACATTAGTGCACTGGATAGACCCTTGCAAGAAATTGAGATTAAAAGGGCTATTTTTTCTTTCAAGCCTTTTAAAGCCCCGGGACCAGATGGACTCCACCCTTTTTTTTTAACCAAAATTATTGGAGTATCATAGGTCCTTCAGTTGTGAAACTTTGTATAGACATGTTTGACAGCCAAGTAATCCCTCATGTTATTAACAATACCTACCTTTGTCTAATACCCAAAATTCCTAATGCATACAACATTAGGAATTTTAGGCCAATTGGTTTGTGTAATACTATATACAAAATAATCACAAAGATACTAGCTAATAGACTAAAACCTTTTCTAAATAACCTAATTAGTCCCTTCCATGCTAGCTTTGTGAAAAATAGAAGAGCTTCCGATAATGTTGTCATTATCCAAGACCTAGTTTCAAACTTAAAGAGATTAAAGGGAAAGCAAGGTCAAATGATCCTCAAAATCGATTTGGAAAAGGCTTTTGATCGTATTGAATGGCCCTTCATACACCATACCCTTCAATACTTTAAATTTCCTCCCAAGTTCTCAAAACTTCTGTTAAATTGTATTACAACTATCTCGATATCAGTCCTAGTAAATGGTTCTGTCACAAACTCTTTTGAGCCAACTAGGGGAATTAGACAAGGGGACCCCATTTCTCCCTATATCTTCATACTTTGTCTGGAAATATTTTCAAGATATATTCACTATCAAGTAGATTTAAGGAAATGGGATCCAATAACCACTGGAAGAAAGTGTCCAAATTTTTCCCACTTGTTCTTTGCGGACGATCTCACTTTGATGGCTAAACCCAATAACAAATCGTGTAACTCCATCAAAGAAGGTCTTGACTATTTTTGTAAAATTTCTGGGCAAAAAATTAATCTCTCAAAATCTAAAATTTGTTTTAAAAAAATTGTCCTGAATCTGACATAGAAAATATTACTAACATACTAGGTATTAGGAAAGGTGAATCATTTGGCACCTACCTAGGATTCCCAATATTAAATAACTCTCCTAGGCCAAGAGACTACCAATTCATAATTGATAAGATAAGATCCCAACTAGATGCTTGGAAAATAAATTTCATTAATATAGCTAGTAGAACTACACTGGCACACTCTTGTTTAAATTCAATACCAAACCACTATATGCAATATACCTTACTACCAAAAACGATTCTCAAAAAAATTGATAAGGTGCAAAGAGATTTCATCTGGGGGTCCACAAATGAGAGGAAAAATATGCACCTTGTTAATTGGTCTACCATTTGCCAAGCAAAATCAAATGGTGGTCTAGGAATATATAGTGCTACTTCAAAGAATCTATGTACTTTAGCTAGTATGGTCTGGAGATTGCTCACCAATCCCACCTCTCCTTGGGCTACTCTTATAATCTCCTCATATGCTTCAAATAATACTATTAATAAAAGCTCTTTTATTTGGAAAAGCATTAAAAAAAGTTGGGAGTTATGCTCTAAAGGGATCACTTGGTCACCCCACATCCTCTCAGACATGAATATTTGGGAAACCAATTGGATCTCTGGGGTAGGAAACCTTAGAGCTACTGTCGAAGGCCCTCTTCAAAAAGGTGAACGAACCATAAAATTAAAGGACTTACTAAATGGGGAAAATTGGGATTTTAATAATCTTTCTCTTGATATCCCAAACCACATGAAGGATATTATTAAAAAAGTGAGAGTTCGGGGAAAAGGTCCAAGAAGTGACATCCCTATATGTTCACTAACTACCAAAGATTTTTTCACAACCAAGACTTGCTTTAATTTACTTGAGTCTTCAAAGAACAACTATCTGGATTTCCAATGGATTTGGAAACTAAATTGTCCCAATAAAATAAAATTCCTTTTGTGGCAATGTCTCCATAGCAGGATTCCTTGTAGACAATACCTAGCGAGAATAGGTTTGAACTTAGATCAAATGTCTCCGGTATGTAGAAATAATGAGAAAAAATCTATTATTCACATTTTCTTTAGCTGTAAGGCAATCAAACCCAGAACACCACTTCCCCAATCAATGGTGATTTTATCATTATAAAGGCAACTGAATATAAACTCCTCACTGAAAAAAGCATCTTCACTCCTCCTAAAATTCTTATTAATATTGCATGGCACAAACCACCAAAAGGGTGGACTAAGGTTAACATAGATGATAGCTATAACAATGTTACACAAAAATCTGGTTTGGGAGGCACTTTTAGAGACACTGGATTGTGGGGTTTGGAAAATCATCATATGCAAGTGGATCACTAGAAGCGGAGTTGAAAGCTCTACTAGAAGGGCTTAAAATGGCTAAGGAATGGAGAATATATCCGCTTGCAATAGAATCAGATTTTGTGGAGGCTATCGAATCTATCCTTCAAGGAAATATGCTTTATAATGATATTGTTAACGAATGCAGGTGGTTAATGCACCAGCAGAAGGATATAATCCTCCAACACACATTCAGGCAGGGAATAATGCTACTCATTACATGGCAAAAAAGGCGAAGGAACAATGTGAAGGCATGAAGATTTTTGTTGAAGCCCACTATGTTAAATGTTTTGTGGGAAAAGATCTATTACAACAATGTATTTTTGTTAAGCTACTTTCTTATGATGCTTGCAACACTCTGGCAAGCCTAGGTAATGAAAATGTCCTTCGAAACACCAAATATGCGAACAATGTATTTAACCCTCCTTAAGTATTAATATATATATTTTCTGTTTGTTCAAAACAAAATCCTATAGGCATGGTCTCTACCCAAATTACCAAATAGATATAGCAACCCACACTTTTTCACTAATCACCCAAAAGTTGTTTATAAATAATTATTACAGACCAGCTGAATAAATTACAAAAAATGATAAAGAAAAGAAGAAGTTAACTATATGGAGCCTGAAGCAGGCCCAAATGAATTCCCCAAGCCTCAAATGCCAAAGTTCCATAGATAATATCATTGTCTAGGTGCGTCAGAGTTCCCTAAGGATCTTAAGGATCCCGGACAGTGCTCACATCTAGACTTTTCTCAAAATAGAACTGATTCAAGTGCAGTGTGGAAATACCAGCTATGACATGCCAGAGTTTAGAGAAATTTCATGGATCTCAAGGTTGTACAGATACCAGAGGGGCAGAACCTAAATATTCTAGGAGTAGTAGAGAGCGCTTCACATAGTTTTGAAATGGTTTTGATATGAAAAACAATGTTAAAAAGGGCTCAATTAAGTAAAGAAGTTTTATGAAAAATAGGAGTTGACTAGTAATAAAACAGCTTTGAAAACAATGAACTTGTGAGAAATCAACAAATAGCTTAAACAACACCATTCAGACATAGGTTTCACTCAGGGAGTATGTGACTTAGGGACACATAAAACATGTTAATGTAATAGCAAGAGTATAGAAATTTCCTTTTCAGAATTCTTTATAGGATTTAGGAGTCAATCACAAAGCAATAGAACAAACAGTGAGAACATAATTATACTAGATAGAATTTAACATAGGTCAGAAGTCCTTAGGGAGTACTAAATAACCTAGCAAACTAGATTACTACCAGGAATTAGGTAAGCAAACAGACAGACAATCATACATGGAGTAGAGCCAAATTGAGACATGCTAGAGAAAGCAATAGAAAAGTCATCAGACATATTAATCATGAGTTGAATAGGTAGTACTCATATATGCTAAGTGAAACTAGGATTTAACCACGCTGGTTACATATCAAAAAAGCCAAGTGATAGACAAAAATCAGTAAACTAAGGCAGTAAGAGAACACATAGAGTTTTGAACTTATAATTAAATCAGAACATACCAGTTAAGGAGAGCAGTCACAGAAAGTATAAAGCAATGTAGTGCAATAACTAGCCTTCGCTTATAGCCGGCTAGTTTAGTATCAAGTGACAGAAAGAGCATAAAGCTTTAAGTATAAAAGAGAGTTTTGAACTAGTGTTTTTTCTCATTCTTCCTGTTGTGAACTTAAAGAAGAGAAAGTTTATATAGGAATCGAAAACTTAACAAAACAAGGTAAGAGATCAATTGAGTAGTAAATCAGGGAAGTCACCCACAAATCAGCAAGATCTTCCCTTAATCAAGGGACAGTTCAATCAACAGTAGACATGCTAGGTATTTAAGGAAAAGAATAGAGTAAAGCTTAGGTATAGAATAGATAATTAAGGATAGATGCACAACAGCTTAATTAAGGAAAAAAATCAATAATAATCAGCAGAATACAAACAAGGCAAGGAGAAACAATTAAGGCAAGTAAATTCAATCAAATTGAGTAAAGAAGTAAGAATCAAACGTTTAATGGAAAGTGGTAAAATTAAACTAGAAAATAAGGGATTTAGAGTAATCAAGGGTTCAGAAAGTCACGAAAGAAGCAGCATGCTTAGCATATAAAATGAGGTAAAGCATGAACAATCAGGATTTCAAAAAAATTGGGTTTTTAGTACAAATGGGCTAGGGTTGCAGCAGGTTCATAAAATTAGTCAAAACGTGTGAGAATCAGAAGTTTAAATACAAAGAATCATTAAACAAAGTTTAAACAGAAATTCCGAAAACCCTAATTAAAAAAAAGAGTTGAAAAATCACTTGAAATCATACGATTCTTGTAAAGAATCTCAACGATGTTGTGAAACACACAAGAAACAAACTCAATTCATCTTAGATCTATACAGATCTAGGAGGTTTGGAAAAGAAATTAGGGTTTCGAAAAGAACCATACAGAGATGACGAAACATACTGGAAACCCTTAGATCGTAGCAAATATAGAATGATTTCACTCGAAATCACACTAGAATAGCCAGGAACAGGCAAGAGATGAACCCTAGATGTAAGTCGACATAGCCCTGGTCCCTTGAGGGCCTTAGAGATGGCAAGAATGACATGGGAGAAGCCACTTGAGGCTTGAGGGATGGTGAGAGGTCACCGGAGATGGCCATAGATGGGGGTCGTCATTTGGAGATTAGGGTTTAGGTTGAGAGTGATTGAGAACAGAGAGGATTTGAGGGCGGCGGGAGAGGTGGAGAAATGAATTAGGTTTGGGGGCATATAGGTTAGTTTAATTAGGAAAGGATGAATACGGACGGTTGATGTCAGAGATCAACAACCAAGATTAGGGGGTTTGGGTTGGGTATAAATGTATTTGGGCCTAGGTTGGGTAATTTAATTGGGGATTGGGCTGGTAGTTGGGTTAGGATTTAGGCTGAAATTGAAATAAAATAGGCTAAGTTTTAAATAGTCACTTTCACTATTATATAATTTATAAAAATGATAAAATAATTTCTAAAAAATGATTAAAAATAATTGTTTAACATTTTAAAAATGTAAAAGATCCTTTTATGCATTAATAATATAATTATGCAGTAATAAGGCTAGTATTGTAAATATATGCAAATTGGCTTTTAAAAATATAAATGCAATTATAAAAAATACACTAAAAATATTTAAGTAATATTTTGGCATAAATGTAGAATTTAGATGGCTAAATTACCACAACAATAATTTGAATCAATTTAAATCCTTTAAAATTATTGAAAAAAATTATAAAAAAGCTTATGCATGCTTATATATGCATATATGCTATTTTGAAAGTACATATGTGTATTAAAAATATATAGGGAAAAACTGGGTATCAACAGTTGCCCCTCTATACTCGGGAAGGATAAAAGAATTTTCGGGTAAAAAAATAATGGCCAATTTTGACCAGGCGGGATGTTTTGAAAGACAGAGGCCATACTACGGTCTTCTTTGCCTACATATCCCAGGTTTTACATGAATCAGGACATGTGTAGTTCTGGATTCATTGACGGAATATGCCGATGTTCATTACAAGAAACAAGATGCGGAAGTGGCTCTGGTGAGTGGTTAAGGTTCGAGACAGTTGACGGAATGGGGGAGAGATCTCTCCTACTAGGATAGATGTTGCTTACTGATTACCTACAGATAAAAGATGCTACAAACATGTATTTGCGAAAATTTAAACATGCTGCAGATTCCCTTTTGGACCATGAAAGTTGTCTTTGGACGATTAAAGATGACGTCCTTGGACCATGACGTCCTGGCCATGAATTATTTAAAGAGGGATTCGCAAGCCATGAAATGACATTCTCAGGCCATGACAAATGGTGCCTCTGAACCATGACACCTTTGAATAATGATATGCAAATTTGAGGGATCCTGAGCCCATGGCATGGTGTCTTCCTGCTATGAGGATGATGCCTTTTAGACTATGAAGATATTTCATCCCATGATATGCAATAACATGATGTTAACAAGACGGGGCTCAGTCTTGTGAAATGGAGGGCATAGCTTAGCCCGATCAAAAAGCAAATAAATAGTACTCGAAATAGAGCAATATTTGTGCGAAAAGGGACAATGCTTAGTCCCATGCGAATGTGGAGGCTGGGATTAGCCTCATACAAGTATGGAGGCATGGATTAGCCTCATACAGGTATGGAGGCAAGTATTAGCCTCATGCAAATATGGAGGCAAGGATTAGCTTCATACGGATATGGAGGCAAGGATTAGCCTCATGCAAGGCAAGGATTAGCCTCATGCAAATAAGGAGGAAAGGATTAGCCTCATGCAAATAGGAAGAAAAGGATTAGCCTCATGCAGACGTGGAGGCAGGGATTAGCCTTAAGAATGTATAGAGGCAGGGATTAGCCTCATGAAGGTATGGAGGCAAGGATTAGCCTCATGCAAGTAGGGAGGCAAGGATTAGCGTCATGCAGAGAGGGAAACAGGGATTAGCCTCATGCAAATAGGGTGGCAAGTATTAGCCTCATGCAGATATGGAGCCAAGGATTAGCCTCATGCAAATAGGGAGGCAGGGATTAACCTCATATAGGAATAGAGGAAATGATTAGCCTCATGTATGTGTGGAGGCAAGGGTTAGCCTCATACAAGTATGGAGGCAAAGATTAGCCTCATATGAATGGAGGCAGGGATTAGCCTCATGCAGATAGGGAGGTAAGGATTAGCCTCATGCAGATGGGGAGGAAAGCATTAGCCTCATGCAGATATGGAGTCAAGGATTAGCCTCATGCTGATATGGAGGCAAAAATTAGCCTCATGCAGAGCATATAGTAAGTAAGAGTAGCTTATATCTTAGCTGGAGATGTATATTTTATGTCTAATGGCCTGATTGATAGTAATCTTGCTATGTTCATATATTTGCGGATGTTATCATTACGTTAGATGTGCCTGTGTTCAAAGAATTGTAAGCTCTGAGAGGGGGAGGTTGGTTTGTGCTTCGTCTGCTGGCCTTGCTCCGCTCTGTTCTAAAAACCCCTTCGAGTTCCTTTATGTAACACCTGACTGATATGGAAATAGAGTTTTCGAAAAATACATAATGGTTGATAAAAATAGAGTTATTTTAGAAATAGATTGATACATTTAGATGAACTAGTGACAGTAACACATCTCAAGGCATTGTAGCTCTCTTATGTCAGAATTTTGAAGGCCCTCCTCAAAATCTGCCCTAGTTTACTAGATGATCCTTTGGTTGTTTGCGGATAATGAATCTTGCTGAACCTTCTTCAAAATTTTGAGAATCCTTCTCAAAATTTTGCCCCAGTTGCTTAACCAATTTCTGACATGCGATGGCGTCGGCTGGACTTGCTCGGGAATTTTGAGGGTCCTCCTCAAAATTCTACCCCAGTTCCTGATCTTGGGGGGAATGAAAATTTATTATGGTTTCACCGAACCCATAAGGCTACCTACGTATCCCCTCTTAAATGTGAATCAGGTCAAGTGTAGTTCAATTACATCAAATGAGGAAATACAAAATATCTAACCATAGTATCTATTGACTGCGTCTGAATTGATTGGTTTTGGCTAGATTTCTCCATCCATTTCCGCAAGTATGAGTGCTCCTCCTGTTAGCACCCTGTGAACCATGTGCGGACCTTGCCAGTTGGGAGATAATTTCCCTTTGGCTTCATCTTGATATCGAAAATTTTCTTCAGCACCAACTGACTTGGGGAAAATTGCCTTGGCTTGACCCCTTTGTTGAAAGCTCAGGACTTTCTGTTCTGATAAAGTTGGTCGTGACACATCGCATTCATCCTCTTTTCCTCTATAAGGGCCAATTGTTCATGGAGGCTCTTTATCCACTCTGCATTACTGAGTTCAGCTTCCTGTATGACTCTTAAAGAAGGAATCTCTACCTCGACTGGGATGACAGCCTCGGTACCATAAACCAGCATGTAAGGAGTTGCCCCGGTTGATGTGCGAACCGTAGTGTGGTATCCCAATAGAGCAAAAGGTAGCTTCTTATGCCATTGTTTGTGGTTCTCTACCATTTTCCTTAGTATCTTCTTGATGTTTTTGTTGGCGGCTTCTACGGCTCCATTCATCTGAGGTATGTAGGATGTGGAATTCTTGTGCTGATTTTGAAAGTTTCACACATAGCTATCATCATATCACTGTTGAGATTGGCAGCATTATCAGTAATAGTAAACTCGGAAACCCCGAATCGACAAATAATACGATCCTTGACAAAATCTACAATGACTTTCTTGGTTAAAGCTTTGTAAGATGCAGCTTCTACCCATTCAATGAAGAAATCAATGGCTACCAGAATAAATATGTGTCCATTTGAAGCAGTAGGCTCAATCGGACCAATAACATCCATTCCCCAGGCGGCAAATGGCCAAGGTGATCTTGTTGCATTGAGCTCATTTTGCAGCACTTTTAATATATCGGCATGCACATGGCATTGAAAGCATTGGCGGACATACTGGATACAATCTGTCTCCATGGTCATCAAAAGTAACCGGCCCTGATTATCTTCTTAGCCAAGACAAAACCATTCATGTGCGGGCCACAGGTCCCGACATGCACATCCTAAAGTAGCTTATAAGCTTCTTTTGCGTCGACACATCTTAGTAAACCCAAATCAGGAGTTCTTCTAAACAAGTTCCCTCCACTGTGGAAGAAGTGATTTGACAATCTCCGGAGCGTGCGTTTCTGAGTGTGATTTGCATGCTCCAAGTATTGTTCTTTCGATAAGTACTCTTTGATGTCATGGAATCAAGGCTTTCCATCCGTCTCTTCTTCAACATGAGCACAATATGCCGACTGATAATGGATCTTGACCTGAATGGGATCAATATAATTCTTATCTAGATATTGTGTCATAGATGACAAGGTGGCCAATGCGTCGACAAACTCATTCTGGATTCTGGGCACATGTCGGAATTCTATATTTGTGAACCTCTTTCTCAATTCCTGCACATGGTGTAGATATGGAAATATCTTGGAATTCTTAGTGGCTCATTCTCCTTGTACCTGGTATCACACCTCCTTTTTACTACACCCGCAGGGGTATAAGAGAGTTTTTTCCAATTTAAGTGACAATCGAAACGGGATTATTTATTTAAGATCAGAGTCGCCACTTGGGATAGTTTATTGGTATCCCAAGTCACCGGTTTAAAATCCTGAATCTGGGAAGGTTTGACTCTAATTATGGTCCACGAATGCAAAAATTCGGGTAAGGAATAATATTAATACGGGAAAAGGTGTTAGGCATTCCTGGGTTTCGTGGTTCTAGTATGGTCGCTCAATTATTAATATTGGCTCAATTATCTGATTTAGTTACAAACTTTTAAACTTACGTGCATTTTTTAACCTTCTAACTGCTTTTAATATTTGAGGAAAATTCATGATCGTCATACACTTGCGAACTGCGTCACATGAAATGCACCCGCAATTTACAACACGTTTCATTCTATTATTGTTATTCAAAATTTGGTCGGGTCACATGAAATGTACACCCGACAAATCTTGTTCCAATATAAATTCATTATCAAATATCATTACTCAGTGTAATTTTAATACTGCTAGAAAGTACTAAGGCATCAATTACCTCAACCTTCATCTGCTCTAAGTTGAGCAACATTCCAGCATTACCTGAACCCCATTTTTCATGTATACATTGTTGCAAATTCTGAAGAGGATATGTTGACAATGTTCACTAAAGGCATGCAAAGTGAGATCGGAAATAATGTTATTGCTAATAATAGAGAGTAACAAGCAGAACAAATGCAGCAAGAATCTGACAAGCAAACTAAGCTCAAATTAATTTTAGAACATAGACCAACACGGAAAACACGAATTAGATAATCAATCAAACTTTAACTTCATTTGAAATAAAGAGTGACATACATGAACTGAACCATGAGTTTTTTAAAATCGGCACGCAAGGATGGAATCCGAACCTCAAACCGTGAATCACAAACAATGACCTCGAATCAACCCAGGCACAAAACAGTTTTCAAACTCAAATGAACTCCACGGGTTTGAAAGCAAAAATCGAAATCAAAATTAATTGACAAGAAGAAGAAACTCGGCAGAGGTGCACTGGGTCAAGCGGTCTTTCATGTTTTGGTGTTTTGCAGCTGCTGAGGAAGGAGAAAAGGGCGTGAGGGTTTCTGTTTCATGGCTAGGAGCATTGTACTCTCATGGCTACTTCTTTTTGAAGAAGACGATGTGCAGGAGGCTTACAAAAAAGGTGTTTTAGAGTTTCCGGAGAGCTGCTGCTACTGGTTTTTTGGGATGTTGCTGTGTATTATGCTGAAGATGATGGGAGGGATGTCGAGAAGATGAAGAAATGGCTGAAGCCTTCTTCTTCAGCACGAGTGAGATATGGGAGATGGGAGCTTGGGGAAATGGCTGTCTCTTCGTTGAAGAAGCTCCAGAACGCGGGAGGTTCTTTGGGTGTCAAGCGGCTGACTTAGTCAAGAAGCAGCAGTAGCTCCACCTTCTCTTGAAGAAGAAAGAGCTCAATGTTCTTTTGTAGGTTCTTTTTTACAATCAGAAAAAAATGGCGCCTGATCTCTCTAGGTTCTACATGTCTTCAGCGTTTTTGTTGTTCCATTTTGAAGAAAAAGCCACGGCTGTGTGTTTTTTTAGAAGAAGATCGACATGGTTGTGTCTTTTTTTACTGAAAAGGACGCCTGATTTTCAGTGTCTCGGTCTAATTTTAGGTCCTCTCTTTTGTGTGTATTTTCAGCTCTTTAGTCCTAGTCTTTTAATAGGTTAGGTCTAGGTTATTATTTGGGTTTAATGGTATTAGGCTTAAGGAATGGGCTAGAAACTTGGGCCTTTATGACTATATTTGCTTAAAATTAGCTTAATTAACTAATCTATCCATATAAAAATATTACCAAAAATATTAATTAGCCCTACTTAAGTAAAAATAATTATTAAAGTAAGACTGACCGTTAAAACAAAACTATATTTTGGTATTTTTTATCAAGATTAAAAATGACTACAAAATCTTAATGAAACTATTTTTTTTTTGTAATTTTTGTTTTTTTGTGAGAAAATAAAGTAAAAGGGTTAAAACTAATTGAAATAGCAATGTTAGGCCTAAACTAAATATTTACATGCTAAAATATGAAAAATCTTAGGGAGGGTCAAAAATCACATGTCTATAGCTGCAACTCTTTGACTGGGAATACGAAGTATTTTTAGACAAAGAACGACTAGACAGGTTTTTGACTCAACCCTTATTTAAAGTGACCAAAAGCTAAAAGAAAAGAGAATGTGACCGAGCCCTGTTATCTGAGATGCCTACATATCCTTGGCTATAAAGAAATTAGACTACGTGTAGTTCAGAAGTGAATGAATTGATAGAGTATACTGAGGTAAAAAGCCGGTCAAGGTGCCGTTCCATCAAGGTTCCGATCCACGATCCTGTTATTACATCAAAAATCAAAAAATGAAAAAGACTAGCTAAGCCTGTCAACTACGAGTTACAAGATTCTTATGTATAAGTCTTCTGAAGCTTGATCTTGAGTCTTGAATAGTTTTTCATGCAGACTTTAGATTTGAATCTTGGCGCTTGTTAGCTGCAGGTACTAGCTCATTCTACTTTAGCTTTTCGGATCAAGACCGGGCATGTAGTGCGTGTGACTAACTTCTGTTGATCATCTCAGAATGTTGACTTGCATTCTTGCCACAAGCTTCTTTTGTTGCTGACTTGACTTGCATTTTGAAATGAACTCCCTTATTCTCCAGGTGGCGCCTGATTACCAACATTTGAACTATATTCCCTTATTCTCCAGGTGGGCGCCTGATTGCAAAAACTTTAACTGTATTCCCTTGCTCTCCAGGTGGGTGCCTGATTACCAAAACATTAACCGTATTCCCTTGCTCTCCAGGTGGGTGCCTGATTGCCAAAACTTTAACTGTATTCCCTTGCTCTCCAGGTGGGCGCCTGACTGCCAAAACTTGAACTATTTTCCTTGTTCTCCAGGTGGGTGCCTGATTGCCAAAAGTTGGAACTGTATTCCCTTGCTCTCCAGGTAGGCTCTTGATTTCCAAAACATTAAGTGCATTCCCTTACTCTCCAGGTGGGCGCTTGATTGCCAAGACTTTAACTGTATTCCCTTGCTCTCCAGATGGGTGCCTGATTGCCAAAACTTTAACTGTATTCCCTTGCTCTCCAGGTGGGCGCCTAATTGCCAAAACATTAACTGTATTCTGTTTCTCTTCAGGTGGGCGCGTGATTGCCAAAACTTTAAATTTATTCCCTTGCTCTCCAGGTAGGCTCCTGATTGCAAAAACTTTAACTATTTTTCCTTGAGACTTGAATTGCTTTCCCTTGTTCTACATGTGGGTGCCTGATTTCCAACACTTTCCCTGCATTGCCTCGAAACTTGACTTGTTTCCCTTGTTCTCCAGGTGGGCTCATGATTGCTGAACTTGAACAGTCTTCCTTTGAACATTGTTTCTTTCCCTTTGTTCTCCAGGTAGGTGCCTGATTACCAACACTTGCACTATTTTTCCCTAGAAACTTGACTCTTTTTCCTTGGTTCTCCAGGTGGGCTCTTGATTTCTGGACCTGAACTGTCTTCCTTTGAACATGCTTTCCCTTTGTTCTCCAGGTGGGTGACTAACTTCTAATACTTGCACTGCTTTTCCCTTGAAACTTGACTCATTTTTCCTTATTCTCCAGGTATGCTCCTGATTACAACAAAATAGACAAAACTATAGAAATTTTTCTGCCCTAGTTTGCACTAGGAAGATTTGTGAGTTGTTAGCAATATTGCAAACCATTTATACTATTGATGCAATGATGAGAGTAAAATAAATACTAGATTAGGATATGCGTCTCCTATGAGTAAAAATAAAAACTTTGACTAGCAAATGCGTCTGCTAAAAATAAAACCTAAATGAACCAAACTAGGAAGTGCGTCTCCTATGACTGAACTCTCAATTTAGGAAGTGCGTCTCCTAAAACAAAAATATAACCTGAAAAACCCAGACTAGGAAGTGTGTCTCCTAGGGGTGAAACAACAATGACTCAAACTAAGAAGTGAGTCTCCTAGGAATGAGCTTAAATGAACCAAATAGGAAGTGTGTCTCCTAGTGATAAAATCTCAATTTAGGAAGTGCGTCTCCTAAGGGTGAAACTTCAATGACTCAAACTAGGAAGTGTGTCTCCTATGAATGAACTCTCAATTTAGGAAGTGCGTCTCCTATGGGTGAAACTTCAATGACTCAAACTAGGAAGTGTGTTTCCTATGAATGAATTTAAATGACCAAAGTTAGGAAGTGAGTCTCCCGTGAATGAACTTAAATGAACCAGACTAGGAAGTGCGTCTCCTAGGGGAAAATCTCAATTTAGGAAGTACGTCTCCTAAAACAAAAATATAACCCGAAAGACCCAAACTAGGAAGTGCATCTCCTAGGGGTGAAACATCAATGACTCAAACTAGGAAGTGCATCTCCTAGGAATGAACTTAAATGAACCAAATACGAAGTGCATCTCCTTGTGGTAAAATCTCAATTTAGGAAGTGC
The DNA here is from genome assembly GCA_026770625.1 of Nicotiana glauca. Taxonomy (NCBI): domain Eukaryota; kingdom Viridiplantae; phylum Streptophyta; class Magnoliopsida; order Solanales; family Solanaceae; genus Nicotiana; species Nicotiana glauca. Next base: position 43,462 of record MU700305.1, read on the forward strand.
GTCTCCTAAGGGTGAAGCTTGAATGAACCAAACTAGGAAGTGCGTCTCCTAGGGATAAAATCTCAGTTTAAGAAGTGCGTCTCCTAAACAGTACAGACTGAAAGCCCCAGACTAAGAAGTGTGTCTCGGGGTGAAACATCATGACTTAAACTAGGAAGTGCGTCTCCTAGTAATGAATTTAAATGACCAAAGCTAGGAAGTGCGTCTCCTAAAAAGTATAATCTGACAGATCCCTACTAGGAAATGCGTCTCTTAACGGGTAAAATTTCAATGACTCCAACTAGGATGTGTGTCTCTTAGGGGTGAGTTTAAACGACCAAGACTAGGAAGTGTGTCTCCTATGGGTGAAAACTTCAGTGACTAAAACTCATATGATCCAAACTAGGAAGTGTGTCTCCTAGGGGTAAAATCTCAATTTAGGAAGTGCGTCTTCTACAATAAAATATAACTTGGAAACCCAGACTAGGAAGTGTTTCTCCTAGGGGTGATGTGTGATCTTCTCAATAACCTTTGCGTAAGAAGAATTGGGGCATCACACCTGAAAATTTCAAGCTTCTAAGCTTTGATATGAACATAGCTTCCATCCATGTTTCAGACAAAGAAAACTTGTGAGCTTAAACATGGTGGTTAATTTATGGCCTTGACTTTGTGGAGATTGCTCCTTCACTTTCCATGATAACTTTGATTTCAACTTGAAAGACATTGCTTGTTCATTGACTAAACACCTTCTCTGTCACCCTTATCACAGAAAACACCTTTTATCCGTTCAAACCCAATACTCTTTATCTGTTGCATTGTGCTCATGAATTGCTATTTAGCGAACTTTTGCATTTCTCATGAATCACAAAGCATGTCGATTTTTATCCATTAAGTGTGTACACTGCTCTTTCCTGACTTATGCCACTTTGATGTGCAAGGCAGATTCCGTTTGTGCAATTGGAAAGCTGGTAGCAAATTTTGAAGTTATTTCTCACTCGTTTTGATAAAACAGACTCAATAAGAGGAAGTAAACAAGACAAAAGGAAGAGAGTAAGGGACAATGTAAAGTGATGATACCTAACAAGAAAATTACAAAGTAGAAACTTATCAGGTGTGGACACCAACTCTAATGACCATGACATGCACCTTTTGATTAAGTGGCCTAATCTGTCAAGAAAGTCTAATATTCAACTTTTGTTGTACCTCTGAGTCATGAAACTAGGCTTGAATGCTCCGATTATACCATCTGATTCACGGTCTTTATCGACTTGTAGTGCCCGAAGGGTTTTCACCATCAAGCCTCTCTCATTTTGTTCTTTTTCTCAATGACCGTCGCCTTATGGTGCCTGTGAAGGTTTTCACCAATAAGACACTCTCATTTTTTTCCTTGTGCATATTGGAGTGTTTCCCCTGATGTGAATTATACCTCTAACTCGCTTGACTTGGCACTATCAGAGATTGATCAGAAAGTCTTTCTTTGGACCGTAATGTGAGCTTTTGGATGGGGTTAGAAAGAAAGGAACAAGGCTCAAAAATAGCTTAAAAGGGCTCAAAATTACAACTTTTGGAATCAGATCTCTTACAACAACCACAACTTTTGCCCCAGTTTCTTTGCTTGGGGACTTATGAATTTTTATTTTGATGGGACTGAACCGTGAGGCTGCCTACATATCCTTAAAAGGAATCGGGTCAAACGTAGTTCATGACATAGGAATTGCTTTGTCTTTAGTACTTTTCTCTCTTCTACTTTTTTTTCTTTTTCTCTTCTTTTTTCCTATTTTCTCTCTTTTTTTATTCTATATCCGTATTTCTAAACTCTGCTTCTGATTCCAAAAGAAGAATATGAAAGAAAATAAATAAGGCTCAAAGGGGTAACAAAGGATAAAGTGTTTAGGTAGTAGAATAAAATGCCTTCGTCATTCCAATCTTCAAAGCATGCCAAATACAAACAACACAATTAAACAAACCAAAGAAATCATACATAATATCTTTTGACTATATCAGAATTGACAGCCATATCCATACATTTTCCTTCTACATCTGTTAAATACAAAGCACCATTGGACAATACTCTCGCTACCAACACGGCTCCTGCCAATTTGGGGCAAACTTGCCTTTAGCTTCAATTTGATGTGGCAGGATGCATTTCAATAGTGTTTCTTTACATTCTATCTGCCCCAGTTTCACACAATTCGGGCTTGAAGTGATCTCAAAATGCCTTTACTTATTTACCTCAAATGTCCCTATCATTTTCAAAATTATTTCATTGCTTCATGACTAAACTAACTTCTAAGACCAGGCTAAGAATTATGCGTGCATGTCATGTCACTAGAGTCAATAGGAAAAAAACTATAAAAGGAAAAGAGAATTAAACAAAAATGACTAGAAATAACAGAAAACAGAAAGTTGCATTAGACAGATGGTGAAAGGGTTTGAACAACAAAACAAGCAAACTAAACTAGGGTTACAAACCTGGAACAAACCTAAACAACACTAAATGAGCTACTACGACTAAACAAACTAGGCAAAATAAAAGGATAGAAGGGTTTGAGTGATAAGACAATATCCAGATTACAACCCTGAAAATAACCCGGACGACAGAAATGACAACAAAATAAACCACCAAAACTCATCTCCGGCTAACCAAGAAATGGAGAGTCTTTCCAATTACCAAACACGACATCTTAGCCACTGAGTTCCGCATCAATATTACCAAGACCATTACCAACTTCAATATCATCAACTTCAGTCAACAAGTTCCTAAGAGGATTCGCATGCTCCCTGTCACTGTCCTCGATCACAATTACCCCTTCTTGAATCATTCTAACTATTTCCTTTTTTAAAGAACGACAATCTTCAATGCTATGCCCTTGGAAGTTAGAGTGATACATGTATCCTACAGTAGGATTAAAATCTTTTACATATAGGTCTAGAGTATAGCCAAGCAGCGGTTCAATCAAGCCAGAATGCTTTAACTTTTCAAACAAGCTTGTGTAGGACTCCCCGATTGGTATGAAACTATTTATTTGTATTTGTACCCCTCCTTGCCCCTGTTTTCTAGGATTTTTAGGTGCTTGAAAATGTTGTGAAGTCAAGAATGCATTATACGGTGCTGGCGCTCGCCATAGGGAGTGACCTGGTAGTTGGACAGATGATCGGATATTTTTCGGAGGATAATATTAAGGTGGAATATGTGGAGCTCGAGGATAGGTTTGGGGTTTTATCGTGTTCCTTCTGACCCAGCAAGCTTCCTGTGTCGTTCTGAATTGCTTATGTTGTGGCTTTTAAAGCAGAATAGCTCATGATGTTGCTTGACTTCAACCCATATTCTACCATTTCTCCCATTTTTACCACATCATTAAAAGGCCTACCATAGCCGAGATCAAATTCCCAAAGTAAGTTGGCTCTTAAGCTTAACGAAAGTACTCGACCATCTCTTTTTCTTCCATCCGGGGATTGACTCTGGTAGCTTGTTATTTCCATCTGAGCCCGTATTCCCTAAAGCTTTCATTGAGATTCTTTTCCATCTTGGTGAAGGACATGCGATCCAGGACAATTTCTATATTGTATTGAAAGTGCCGGGCAAAGGCCTGAGTTATATTGTCCCATGTGTACCACCTGCTAGCATCTTGGCGGGTGTACCACTCTAGAGCTATAAGAGCATGAGTGGCCAAAGGAGCGAGATATGATATACTTTTGAGGAGTGGAGTGTGAAAAGGTTGTGGGGAGATATTAACAACAATGGAAACCTGGGCTTGTGATAATAGTGGGATAGTTGCAGGGTTTTCAGTGTAGTTAGTGGGGAATGAAGGTGGAGGATGCCCCCTGATCCAAGACTAATACATTTCTGCCATCTGCTGTTTCACCCTTTGGACCTCCTCTTTCAATTCAGACTCTGACTTCACAAACCCCCTTGACTGGTCAACAACTCTCGCGCCTAAGTTTTTGCTAGCCATGGCTACCTTGCTCTTTGACCTTGAGTCGTATGGAAGAGTTACCAGTTTAAGAACCACAAACCAACCACCCTTCTCCTATAATAAGGATAACAAAGAGGAACAAAATGAAGACATCATGTTAGCATTAGGGCATTTAACAGCTAAAAATATCACATTACGTGCAATGAACCTAGCAACAATTAACGTTTCAAGAATGACATCGAGGGTCACAACGTCACTTGGCATCATCCCAATTTGTTCATTTCAATCTTCTCTTTTCTTTCTTTTTCTGGCACTTGCTTGCTCATTTTCCTTCCTCTTTTTTTTCTAATTATCACTATTTCCTTTTCTATCATTTCTCACATCCCATAAGTTCACTTTTTCCTTCTTTTTTCCTTTTTCTTTCAATAAAATAAAAAAATTATTCGATCGAACCCTATGTAGGTTTCCTACGTATCATGACGCCGCATGAATCAGATCTTTGTGTAGTTCAGGAAGATCTGGAATAAAGTAAACTAACTAAAGTTCTTTTTTTCTTTTTCTTTTTCTTTTTTTACCTTAACGATTACTCTGATGAGAAAAGAGAAATAAAAGAAGCAAAGCTTTTTTGAATTTCCTAGATTTAATGTTCTATAACTTATTCTAAACTCAAGCTTGAACGAATATATATATATATATATATATATATATATATATATATATATATATATATATATATATATATATATATATATATTTGAAGCAAATACTCTATGGGAAATTATTAAGGAAAAAAATTCTAGAAGAAAAAAAATAATTTTTTGATTCTTTTTTTTAGGAAGGAAATCTAAAGAATAAACCAAAGAAAATAGTTTTGAATTTTCACTTGATATCCTGAAGAAAGATTGCGAAACGCGAAATGAACAAGATAAAAAAACGTTTATGGATTTTAATTTTTGATTACCTAAGGAAGAAATTTTAAGGATAAACAAAGGATAAAGTATATATTTTTATTCTATGTACAATATCCTAAAATTCTAAGAAAAATAAAAATAATTTTTTTTTCATTTTTCATTATTTTTCCAAAGAAAACCTTTTTTTTTTTTGGATTTTTGGAATTAATATCTTAAAGAAAACTGTTAAAGAGATACTAAAAGAAAATTCTCATTTTTTTTTAGTCTTAATATACTCTTGGAAATATAAAAGTATTTTTTTTGAGTTCTAGATATTTATAAAAGATTTTTTTGAACTTCTAGAGTTAGTATTCTAAAGAAAATATCTAACAGAAATATAAAAACATAAAATCCCTTTTTGGATTTTTTTATTTATTACACATATTTTTTCAATACAAAATAGGAAATACAGTAACAAAAGACTCGATATTACTGTACAAAACTAGAAAGTAAAAGCTGACATAAAAAAAACAACAGACTAAAAACATAAAAAAAATCTCCTCAAGCAAACTCCTGAATGAGTGATCCTGACTGGATGGTCCTAGGGCGTCTGCCATGTGCAAACTCCGGTAAATAGACCCACACATGTATGAGAAAACTCTAACCAACACTATGTGAGATAATAACACTTCCTATTAGACACCTGCAAGACATGATTGAGGCTATTTTTGCAAAATGGCATATTTGGCCAAAAGGTGGCTAGAAGTGTAAAATTTGGCTAAAAACCGTAAAGCCAAGAACCTAAGATTTACTAGGAAGACCGGACTCTATGTGGGTTGCCTACGTATCACGCCCCGAAAGACGAGAATCAAGTATACGTAGTTCGGGAAGATTGGATACGGGCAAGAATTAAAAAAAACAACTAACTTAGAGAACATATGCTTTTTGTCTTTTTATTTTTTTTGAAAAAATGATGAAACATGTAAACTCTTTTTGGATTTTCTTTTCCCCTTTTTTTGATACTTTTTTATTTTCGAAAAATGATGAAAAAGTGAAAAAAATTTTGAATTTCATTTTTTTTAACAAAAATGTGACAGAAAACATAATTGGGCTCTCCTTGCTTTATTTTCACACTTCACCCTCTTTTTTTATTTTTCTCTTTTTCCAGTTGCCCTCAACTATTATTGGTCTGCCAAATGACTCTTTTACCCTTGAAGATTGTAACATGTAGCACATTAGGATGCATCAGGATGATCTTTCATTTCGGGTACACTTGTCCTAGACGGACCCAACCCCTGTGTTGAGTCCCCTAAGTCAAATGCACGTGATGCAACAAATGTTCCTACTAGGGATCCGACATGAGGCTATGTTATTCTAGGTTTTAAAACTTGGGTTTATTTGTTCTAGAGCTGGCTTACCCGAGGGGACAGCTCGAGCCGGGGGGAAGGGGGCTGCGTACCGGGAATACAGAAGCTTCACCGGCTTTGCAACTTTTCCGAACCTCGTTCTAAAATTGGATATGACTCTAACAGAAAAGAAGTCAAACGAAGTGCACACTTCCCAGATGATTTAGAAGACTCGGAGAGAGAAGGGTTTCACAATAATTTATATACAGTCCAAATAATATCAAAGCGGTAAAAAGCGGTAATTAGCACATTAGGCTCAAACATATAAGAATCAGATAATAAATAAAGCCAATTATAACAGATATTCTAAGCTCAAATTCTGAACCCTGAACAAGAGGTTCTGGGTTCTTGTCCCCAGCACAATTGCCAGAACTATCACCCCTCCTTTTTACTACACCTGCAGGGGTATAAGGGAGTTCTTTCCAATTTAAGTGACAATCGAAACGGAATTATTTATTTAAGATCAGAGTCGCCAATTGGGATAGTTTATTAGTGTCCCAACACCGGTTTAAAATCCTGAATCGAGGAAGTTTTGACTCTAATTATAGTCCGCGAATGCAGAAATCCGGGTAAGAAATTCTGTTAACCCAGGAGAAGGTATTAGGCATTCCCGGGTTCTATGGTTCTAGCACGGTCGCTCAACTATTAATATTGGCCCAATTATTTGATTTAATTACACATTTATAAAACTTACGTACATTTTCAACCTTCTAACCGCTTTTAATATTTTGAGGAAAATTCATGATCATCATACACTTGCGAACCGCGTCACATGAAATGTACCTGCGATTTACAACACGTTTCATTCTATTATTGTTATTCAAAATTTGGTCGGATCACATGAAATGTACACTCGGCAAATCTTGTTCCAACATAAATTCATTATCAAATATCATTAAACAGTGTAATTTTAATACTGCTAGAAAGTACTAAGGCATCAATTGCCTCAACCTTCATCTGCTTTAAGTTGAGCAACATTCCAGCATTACCTGAACCCAATTTTTCATGTACACATTGTTACTAATTCTGAAGAGGATATGTTGACAATGTTCACTACAGGCATGCAAAGTGAGATCGGAAATAATGTCATTGCCAATAACAGAGAGTAACGATTAGAACAAATGCAGCAAGAATCTGACAAGCAAACTAAGCTCAAATTCATTTTAGAACATAGACCAACACGGAAAATACAAAGCATATAATCAATCAAATTTTAACTTCATTTGAAATAAAGAGTGAGATACATGAACTGAACCTTGAGTTTTTTAAAATCGACAAGCAAGGACGGAATTCGAACCTCAGACAACGAATCACAAACAATGAACTCGATTCAACCCGGGCGCAAAATAGCTTTCACACTCAAATGAACTCCACGATTTCGAGAGCAAAAATCGAAATCGAAATCAATCGACAAGAAGCAGAAACTCGGCAGGGGTGCACTGGGTCGAGTGGTCTTTCATGTTTTGGTGTTCTATAGTTGCTGGGGAAGGAGAAAAGGGCGTGAGGGTTTCTGTTTCATGGCTAGGAGCAGTGTTCTCTCATGGTTGCTTCTTTTTGAAGAAGATGATGTGTATGAGACTTACGAAAATGGTATTTTGGAGTTTCCGGCGAGTCGCTGCTACTGGTTGTTTGGGGTGCTAGTGTGTATTATGCTGGAGATGATGGTAGGGGTGTTGAGAAGATGAAGAATTGAAGTCTTCTTCTTCTACACAAGTGAGATATGGGAGATGGGAGCTTGGGGAAATGGATGTCTCTTCGTTGAAGAAGCTCCAGAACGGGGGAGGTTTGGGGGACTTAGTCAAGAAGCAGCAGCAACTCCACGTTCTCTTGAAGAAGAAAGAGCTCAATGTTCTTTTGTAGGTTCTTTTTTACAATAAAAAAAATGGCGCCTGATCTCTCTTGGTTCTACAGGTCTTCAGCGTTTTTATTATTCCATTTTTGAAGAAGAAGCCACAGCTGTGTGTTTTTTTAGAAGAAGATCGACATGGCTGTGTATTTTGATGAAAACGGCGCCTGATTTTTAGTGTCTAGGTCTTATTTTAGGTCCTCTTTTTTATTTTCAGCTCTTTAGTCCTAGTCTATTAATAGGTTAGGTCTAGGTTATTATTTGGGTTTAAGGGCATTGAGCTCAAGGAATGGGCTAGAAACTTGGGCCTTTATGACTAGCTTTGCTTAAAATTTGCTTAATTAACTAAAAATCCATCCATATAGAAATATTACCAAAAATATTAATTAGCCCTACTTAAATAAAAATAATTATTAAATAAGACTGACCGTTAAAACAAAATAACTTTTTGGTATTTTTTTCAAGATTAAAAATGACTACAAAACCTTAGTAAAACTATTTTTTTGTAAGAAAATAAAGTAAAATGGTTAAAACTAATTTAAATAGCGATGTTATGCCTAAACTAAATATTTACATGCTAAAATATGAAAAATATTGGGGAGGATCAAAAATCACATGTCTACACCTGGTGCACAAACAAATCTGAATCACCGATCACCAACAGCTCCTGATATTTATGTCCATTGCCATGTTGAGTCCTAGTATGCAGACTTCATACTCTGCCATGTTGTTGGTGTAGGGAAATCTGAGTGTAGCAAATACCAGATAATGCTGACCTGTTTCGGATACCAAAACTGCTCCAATGCCCCCTCATTAGAAATTTACAACTCCATCAAAGAACATCCTCCAACCGTCGTATGCTTCGGTAATGTCTTCTCCTACAAACGATACTTATTCATCAAGAAAATATGTTTTCAAAGGTTTGTATGCTCCTCCTACCGAATTTTCAGCAAGGTGATCAGCCAATGCTTGTCCCTTGACCACCTTTTGAGTTACGTAGACCAACTCACTTAGTAGTATCTTCCACTTAGCCAACCTTCCAGCCGGCATGTGTTTCTCATATATGTATTTTAGAGGGTCAATCCTGGATATGAGATGTGTAGTATAGGCACAAAAGTAGTGCCTCAATTTTTGAGTTGTGCAAGCCAAAGCACATCAAATGCGTTCCAGCGGAGAGTATCGTGCTTTGTAAGGTGTAAACTTCTTACTCAGGTAGTATATGGCCTGTTTCTTCCTTCCTGTCTCGTCATGTTTCCCCAAAACACATATGAAGGCTCCATCCAATACAGATAGATAGAGTAGCAAAGGTTGTCCTGGTTCTGGCAGGACCAGAACGGGCGGTGTGGATCGGTACTCCTTGATCTTGTCAAAAGCTTTCTGACAATCCTCTGTCCAGCTTGTTTCGGCATCTTTCCTCAGCATCTTGAAGATGGGTTCACATATGACCGTATACTATTCTATGAAGCTACTGATATAGTTGAGACATCTTAGGAAGCTCATCACGTCCTTTTTGCTCTTAGGTTGCGGTAACTCCTGAATAGCCTTGACTTTAGACGGATCTAGCTCGATTCCTCGACGACTGACAATGAATTCCAATAATTTTCCTATGGGAACCCCAAATGCACACTTTGTGGGGTTCAGTTTCAAGTTGTACCTCCTTAGTCTATCGAAGAACTTCCTCAAGTCCGCTATGTGATATGCGGCTCTCTTAGATTTAATGATGACATCTTCCACATACACCTCTATTTCTTTTTGGATCATGTCATGGAAGATAGTTACCATGGCTCTCATGTAAGTGGCCCCAATATTCTTCAGATCGAATGGCATCATCTTTTAACAGTATACACCCCAAGGTGTAATAAAAGTTGTCTTCTCTGTATTTTCTTCATCCATCCAGATCTGGTGATAACCCGTGAACCAATCCACAAAGGATTAGAATTCATGCTTGGCGCAGTTGTCTATCAAAATGTGTATATGGTAGTGGGAAGTCGTCCTTGGGACTTGCTCAATTTAAATATCGATAGCCAACACATACTCTGAACTTCCCATCCTTCTTCGGAACTGGCACAATGTTAGATAACCAAGTTGGATACTCAACCACCCTAAGAACTTTGGCTTTGATCTGTTTGGTAACTTTCTCCTTGATTTTCAGGCTCATGTATGGTTTGAATCTGAGTTTCTGCTTTACTAGCAGACACATGGGATTGGTAGGCAGCTTGTGAGCCACTATGGATGTGCTCAAACCGGTCGTGTCATCATATGACCATGCGAAAATGTCATCATACTTTTTTAGGAAACGAATATGCTCTTTCTTCTCTGCTGGTGACAAGTGAATGTTTATGCAAGTCTTTTTGACGATCTCGGCGTCTCCCAAATTTACTACTTCGGTTTCGTCCAGATTGGACTTAGGCTTATTGTCACACCTCCTTCTGGCGCTACCGCACCCCGCGAAGGGCGTGGTAGAAGGGGTTTTTCCAATTAAAGGACAATCGAAACGGGATTTATTTATTTAATTCAGAGTCGCCACTTGAGAGATTTATGGTGTCCCAAGCCACCGGTTTGAATCCCGAATCGAGGAAAATATTGACTCTATATTACAGTCTGCGAACCAGAAATCTAGATAAGGAACTCTGTTAACCCGGGAGAAGGTGTTAGGCATTCCCGAGTTCCGTAGTTCTAGCACGGTCGCTTAACTGTTATATTTGGCTTAATTATCTGATTTATAATATGTTTTAACTTATGTGCAAATTTAACTTTCAACCGCTTCTAATATTATTATTTATTATTTTAATAAAAGAATTGCAACATCATAAAAATGCATCTCAAACCACGTCACAATTAATGTATCCGTGATCATCGACACATTCCGACTTTGTTGAGATTTGGATTTGGGTCACATAAATGTGCACCCAAGTTTAGGGAGATAACATTATTAAGTGCGCGCCTAAAGCTACTAACGCATTATTATTTTGAGAAGGCCGTAAAATTAGCTAAATGGCCTGTCCCGAAATCTAAGCATTTAAAATAACCATCTATTGAGGGCCCCGCAATTTGCGTATTATTTGGCGAGGCTCGTCTCATTTATTATTTAAAGGCTAAAAAATTGCTTTTAGTATTTATTATTTTAAAGAGAATTGCAACGTCGTTAAAATGTATTTCGGACCACACCGTACCAGTACGCCTGTGGCTTTTAACACATTTCGACTTCCTTGAGACTTGGATTTGGGTCACATAAATGTGCACCCGTATTTAGGAAAAGTAAATTATTAAAAGCGCGCCTAGAGTGACTAACGCGTTATTATTTTTGGGAAAAGTCCGTGCAATTCACTAAACAGCTCATCCCGAAGTCTAAGTATTATTAATATATACATTTTATGAGGGCCCTGCAATTTGTGAATTTTATTTGGCGAGGCTCGTCTCATTTTATCATTTAAAAGGCAAACCTAAAGCAACTACGATTCTCTACTTGATTTTCTCTT
>MU700305.1:57602-71483 GCA_026770625.1 Nicotiana glauca
ATTTTCGAAATTATATAAGGATTAAAAATAAGGTGATATTTTTGTATTTTTCAAGTTTATAATGATTACAAAATATTAATAAAGCTATTTTTGTAATTTTTATTTTTTATATAAAAATAAAATATAAAGTACTATTTTTGTATTTTTTAAGTTTAAAATGATTTCAAGACACTAATAAAACTATATTTTTTGTTATTTTTGAAATTATATAAAGATAAAAATAAGGTACTATTTTTTGTATTTTTCAAGTTTACGACAAATGCATAAACTAAAAATTATATATATTTTTTGTAATTTTTTCTTTTGTGATGAAATAAAGTGAAATGGTCAAAATTAGCTAAAATAGCTATATTAGGCCTAAATTAAATATTTTGCTAAAAAATGTGAAAATTCTCGGGGAGGGTCAAAAATCACGTGTTTACACTTATTCTTAAAATTTTAAACCTCCCTGCCAATTTCCTTGGGTATATCATCTTCTTCATCTGAATCACTATTCTCATATTGCGTTGCCTCGTTACATGTCACAGTCATTGGCTCATCCGGAAAAGTAATAATAATGATGTAGAAAGGAAAAGTGTAAAAATATTAATGAATAATAAAGAGTAAATGCATTTGATTAAAACTGAAAAATCATCCAGACAAAGTATGCCTTGATAAATTGAGTATTTTATTTTAAAACAAGTAAATCTTAAAACAAAATTACTAGAAATCTTAAATGCCTATAATGGCTATAGAAGTAAAATTTGCCAAGCTATCCAGGGACTCGGCGGGCTCGGGATGGTGTGACGATCCAATTCCTAAGAACAACTCCCTTATTTACGGTCTGAATAGTGAGGAGTTCTTCCTCCTCCTCCTCAATTATGGCAATGCAGTCCATGTCTTCATCCTCCAAGAACAAATTCTTCAACCCAGCTAGTGCTTACTCCTCTGCAGTCCCCCATATCTTGTCATCTTGGTAAAAAGCTTGTTCCAAACGTGGCACTAGCTGCTCAAGAGGGTAATACGATCCACGCCATGGAGGTGGTCAATCATTGTATTCTTGCCATGTGTACTGGTATCCGATTCCAAAGGTGGTACCATGAATTTTTGGCCATATCGGTTTAGTGATACCTTGGAGGTTCTTTCCCAACCCTTTGCTGGGTTCATATCCATACCACGCCAATATGATTTCTATTTTACTACTCCACTATTTCTCCTTTTTGACGGCATTGACCCGTTTAATGTGATGATAGGTTTCCCCTTCTAGCCTCCTTCTATGTCCAATGGCCGGGATGGTTTGACTAGTGCAGATGGGGTTACTCCCATCCCCGTGGATGATCACCTCCTGACGGTTCCATTCAGATTTCATGGATTGATGTAGTATGAAAGGTACGGACCCAGCGACATGGATCCATGGTCGGCCCAACAGAAGATTATTTGAGGCTGGTATGTCGAGTACCTGAAACTTGACGTAGAACCAATTTGCCCATCTATAAGTAAAGGTTGATTTCCCCGATCGTGGCCCTTTGGGACCCATCTAAAGCTTTCACGTTCATGCTTCCTACCCATATTTCATGAAAACCTTTATCAAACCTTTTTAGAGTGTCCAGCGGACAGATATTGAGGCTTGAACCTCCATCAACCAGGACCCTGGCAATGAACTTGTCTTCAAATTGCACTGTAATATGCAACGCTCAATTGTGATTCAATCCCTTAAGCGGCAGCTCATCTTTGTGGAAGATGATCTTATGAATTTCCAGTACTTGCCCAACCATGTTGGTTTTCTCCGCCAGTGATGTTATTGGGTACATAAGCCTCGCTCATCTTCTTGTGTGCCTCTGAATTTTACAACAGTGACAGGATAGATATCTGAGCAGGGATTTTGTTTAGATGGTCAACAACAAAATACTCCTTTGCCTATGCTTTCCTCCACATGTCATCTGGCCCGGTCTCAATGATAGGCTGCCTGGTAGTGGCATCCTTACTTGATCCTCCTAAGTGTTCAGGTGTATAGACACTTCCAGTCCTAATCATTCCTTGTGCAGCATCAGATTCTTCTACCTTTGCCTTCCCTTTCCGCCGAGCCTCGACAACGTAATCCTAGGGCATTTCTTTTTAGTCAAAAGAAGGTGTGGTTGATACCATCACTGTGAAAGGTGTGACCACTTCTACTTTAAATGGAGCGGGGGTGGCTGCAGGCGGAGTCACCTCTACCTCAAATGAAACTAATGTAGCTACTTCAACCTCGATTGGTTACTGAGTCTGTACCACAATAGGAGTAAGTGTGACTATACCTTTAAAATCATTGCCTTCTCAAATAAGCCCAATCGACCCCTCAGGATCCCATTCTTCATTCGTCTCTATCACATGTACACCATCACCTCCATGATCAAGGAGGGGTTTGTTGCGGACATTAGGTGAGGCTTCATTCACCTGTATAACCTTGTTGTCAATTAGCATCTGGATCTTATCCTTCAATGTTCGGCACTCGGCAGTGGCATGCCCCTTCATACCTGAATGATACGCATAAGTTTTGTTCGGATTGACCCTTGGGATGGGTTTTCTAATGCCACTGTGGGAACAGGAGTGAACCTGTGGCTTTCAACCTTTCATAACTAGTCGATAGGCTCAGCAATAGTGGTATATTGTCTGGACGACTTGCGGTCGAAGTTGGGCCTTGGTCTTCGATAATTTTGGCGAGTTGGTGGTGACTGAAAGTGGGATGGTTGGGAGTTATAAGTGTGATGGACAGTGGCTATATGAGAGTATCTGGGGGATAAGGGTTGATATGTGGTTGGTGGTTCTTGGTATGTAGGGGGAGGTGTTTGGTATTTGGGTGGTAGTATTTGGTATATGGGTGGTGGTGTTTGGCATATAAGTGGAGGTTTCGGGCTCTGAGCCACCATTACTACTCCAACATCTCTCTTCTTTGATATGTCGCCTGAGTGTAATGCCTTATTTGTGGCCTGTAGTGCCTCAAAATTTGTTACTATCCCGCTCTTGATTCCTTCTTCAATTCTTTCCCCAAGTTTGATGATATCAGAGAATTTATGATTTTCGAAAAACCATCAACCTTTCATAATATTACAGATCTTGTGCTTTGATGAAGAATTTGTTCATCTATTCCTTGTCCAAAGATAGTCTGACTTTGGCCGCTTCTGACCTCCAACGAGTAGCGTACTCGCAAAAATTCGCAGTAGGTTTCTTCTTAAGATTTTGAATGTAGAAAATATCAGGTGCTTTTTCTGTGTTGAACCTGAACCGGTCCATGAAATCAGATGACATACTTACCCAATTGACCATTTCTTGGGATCTTGGCTGATATACCAGGACAAAGCATCTCCAGTAAGACTCCTTATAAAGAGTTTCATCCGGATCTTTTCATCTTTCCCGACTCCGACAAGCTTGTCACAATAAGACTTCAGATGAACCCTGTGATCACCTGTGCCGTCGAACATCTCAAACTTGGGAGGTTTGTACCCTTCTGGCAGTTCCATATCTGACTGTATGCATAGGTTTTCATAGTTCAACCTTCTATTCCTTTGTCGCCTTCAACACCCTGATCTCGGCTCGTCAACTTCTTGAGTTCTTCAGCCATGTTTTTAATGAGCAGGTCCTTCTCAGAGGATTTCGATGTATAGGAGATTGCTTGGATAGAGTGAGGCATATTTTCTACATATATAGGGTTGATCTGATGGGTCCCAGGGACTTGGGTGTAATGATGGTCATTGGTGGAGTTTTAGGGATCGAGAATGGGCGGTGGTGTGTTTTGGGGAGTATGGTAAGTGGTGGCTAGTGGGTACTGAATTGGTTGATGGTGGTGTTGTAGTTGAGCTGGTATTGGTAATGGGTTGGGATTCTGAGGTGGAGTTGCGTATTGATTTGGTACGGGAGGGTTTTGTGGGTGTTGGTTTTGTGTGTTTTGGGGAGGTACTGGGTTCTTAGTGTTTTATTGGTTGATGTCAGGGACATTCAGGGTGAGTGACAAGTTTGCCAAGTTGTGAACCTGCTCAAGTTCTCCTTGAAGTTCTAGTATCTTTTGTTGCAGTCTCAAGACTAGATCATTTGGGGTCGGAGTACTATGGCCATCTGAGGTTTTTGCATTCTCAATATTCTCCTTTAGGATACCACTTAAGTCGTTTATTTTTGTTTTTCCTCTGCATTTTGTATTGCTTGGAGGAGGAGGAGGTAGAAGGCCTCTAGATCTTGTATGCTACACTAATGAGGCCAGTATGAGTGAACCAACCTAAGGGGATAGGAATAATCAAAAGTAAGGAAAAATAAAAAGGTAACAAGTCAGTGAGAATTTTGAAATGTTTGCAGTATTTAAACACATATTGTGGAAATGTAACTTTGCATCTTAATTTGGGGAGCCTCGTTGTGCCCGAGATAGTCCTAACATTAAATAGACTTGGAGAACTTTAAATGCCAACAAATGCTTCATTTCATAATAGAAAAATAGATGAATCCCAAAACGACACTAAGATAAAAATAAGTCACTACTGGCATTTGGCCTTATTACTTTTTTAGGAAAGCAAATAAATCTAGCCTATTTGGTCCCAGAAGGACCTTCCCCAGATTCGATCTTATGACCCCATCATATAGATCCCCCAGCTCGCGCAGTCCCAGCAGCAAGTAGGCTCTGGCCAGATGTCCTCCTTCAGCTCCTTCGGCGTTCTGGCAATCCTCGATCCTCTTTATGACTTTACATTCAAGCTCCACTATTCCTCGCTCCAAATATTCCAATTTCCTGTTGGAAGTGACTACCATTTCTTTCCATTCCTCGATCAATCTTACATTCCTCTCATGTATTTCCCGGTGCTCATTCTTAGAGTCATGGACCCTCTTGCGCAGCCTGTTGTATTTGAATTGAGCTTCAGCTTCTTCGTCTATGATTCTATTACCTCGACTAGTCCCTGGCATCACTGTTTACCATAAAAATGGTAACAACAATTAAATTTGTAAATGGGATTTGAAAAATACGTGATCTATTTTTATGCTAAGAATATGAAGTTTGACGAAGAGATACAAGCTAAAACGGGGCAATAATCAAACCGAGGGGCGTACAGCCTGAGCCTCAAACTGGTCGATGAAAGACCTCAAGGTCGATATTTGGCTCGAGTTCGAGCTGTCGGGGGTAGTCGGTAATGGAGCGACAGTTAGAAGATAATCAAGCGAGGCTCTTTATAGCCAGTACCAAGCAATAAATGAAGAACAAGTAAGAAAGTAATAAATTCCAAGGGTAGCCTCGAGCGAGTAAGTTAGAGAAAAGAGAGAGAAAGATATTATTGATCTTGTGGAGAATAGTTGGAGCTTTATCTTTTAGAGTGTTAATGACTCCCTTTTTATAAAAGGGGGGAGCCCAAACTTAGTGCAAGATACATAAAGTGATAAAAAAGATGGGATGTGACAGCTAACTAGCTTTATGACGTATGCCTGGGCCGATGTTGAGCTACTCAAATGGAATTTAACTGACCCTGGATGCATTCTTCGGGAGCTTCTCGTATTCGTCGGGGTTTTAGCTGATGTTACCCTCGGCTGGGTATCGATAGATCTCGAGGGAAGTGACTAGCTCGAGGTCCCAAGTCTCCGGGGTAACCTTCTGAAGAAATTTGTCAATGAGAAATTGGCCCCCGATTTCACCGTGTAAAAATAGTCTCTGCAATTTCTTATAGGGAAGCGATAAGAGATGATTCTGACACCCCACTTCACGGGCTCCCATAATGACGTCACAGATGGCGCAGCCCTTTTTACAAGTGCCAAGGCATTTCACTCTTTCGCTTATTTAGGATCATCTAAAGTGTCGTGACTCATCGTTCTTCCGGGTCATATCATTGTCGTCGATTTAGCTTTCATGGACGCATTGATTGTGTCTACTGTTACGCTTTTCGACTGCGGTAATAGTGTCGTCAGTTACTTTGCCCTCCCCCTATAAATAGGGCTTCTTGTAATCCGTTTTTCATCCAAGCTTCCTTTGATACCCATCCTTTCCTCCTTTCTTGCCATTTTCAGTCTTTTTCGTCTCGTCATGTTTGAGGCCCATGGCCTCAAGATCTCACGTCATGTGTGCCATGGCCCAACTCTCGATCCTTCTTCAGTGGACGAAATTGTGCTATTGTGATGCTATTGTTGTTGTGGTTGTTGTTGTTGTTGTCTCCATTGGCTCGGGGTGATGAAGCAGGGGATTGATTTTCTCTGACCCTGGGATATACTTGGATTATGCACCACTTCTCAAGAGGGGGCTCGGATTATATATCGTTGCTCACCCTCCTTCCTTGGCTCGGCGTGTTACACCCCTTTTTGATTCCTGGAGGGTATAGCGGTAGTCTCTACTGGTTGTTGCCTCCCGGGCCGAGGCAACGTCTCAAGAAGTGGCTTCAAAATGGTAGTACTAGCGGAGTTTGTACTAGCCAAATTTTTCACCCAGCCATTTCTTATCTTCTTCCAGCCTCTCTTTCGTCATTTTGCTCTTCTCCCCCGCCTTCCTCTTCTATGTCCTTCCTTTTGAAGATGCCATCCTGCGAGGACTAGGATGAGGTCCTCGAGGGGATTGGACTTGGAAGATATTGTCTTTGAGGTTATACACATGAGGGGATGATGACGAAGATGCCGCATTTTAGGAATAGGCTAGATTCTTAGGCCCTTGTTGTAAGCATATCCTTGAACTTCTTTATTTCTGTGTAAGGATCCCCTTGTGGGCTTTTGTAATCATATGTAAGGACCCCCCGAGAGTCGTTGTAAGCGAACATTTTATGAATACAAAGATATTTCCTTGATTCATGCCTTTGACTTGCTACATTTCTTTATGTTTACGGCAGCTCTGAATGTACGATCTTGTTTTGTCATTTGTAATACTAACCTCGAATGCGAGTATTCCTTCCGCCCTTTGGTTGATAGAAATGGCTTCATGTAGGGCCTTTTGTTGTTCCTCAGACTAAACCCGAATAAGGCTAATAACCTCAGGCCACCGGGACCCTGACTTCACGTAGAAGCATGGATAATGTTTTAGGCCGCATACTAATCCTCGAGAAGAAATTTTCTTGGGGACCCGCGGATGGGGGACGCCCGTGATTATTTTTGAAAGTAGCCTTTGAATGAAGGTTTGCTCGTACCCAGACCAACCTCGACATCACCCAGAGCCCATTTTGTTTAGGCGTTGCTCAAAAATGCTTATTTCTTCACAGAGTGGTTTCCCTCGGTGGAGACCTTCGAAGTTGCGTGCTAGTATTGTGTTGGTGAAGGCATTGTTGGCCCTCTAAAGCACTATCTGACTATGACAAAGGTCTTCGGGGCCGAATGTTGCCTCAAGGCTGGAGGTGGTGCTATTGGTTGGCGTCTTCGGTCGGCCTTGAATCATTACTGTTCTTCCAATGTATGGCACAAGGTTGTTTCCACCCTCCCAAGGGTTACTCTGTCTCATGCAGTTGCCTTTTTCCGCGCCATGTTTTTGGTATCAATGCACCTGTACGTCTCCCCGCCTTTTAGTCTTCTAATTTTGTGGCTGCTAAAGCGACAATAACATGATTAATCGTCAGAAGGGAGCTCCCCTGCCTCCCTCCCATTTTTCGGGGCCATCGGGGCTTGCCGATTCCATTGTGTCGGTTGATCAAGCCCTTAATTGATGTTGCTGAGGATGGCAGAGACTGGTCATGGATACACCAATCTTTCGGGTGCTGATCGCTGGTATTACACCTTAGGAACCCATATTATTTGCTTGAAAAATGGAGCAATACTCTTTAGGCGGCACGCTCCATGCTTTGCCAGCTCTGCCTTCTCTGTTTAGATAGGCATTTGTGGTTATCGAATGATCCCCTTGGGGCGAGGTAGTGCTTCTCTGGATAGGGGAAGGAGTTGTGGGATTCTGAGCCAGGAGACGATGGCAATAGATGGGATACGCACTCGTAGGGTGATGGAGATTTTGGTGAGGTTAAGCGGGTCCGTTTCTCCGTTAAGAAAGCATCGTCCGAGCCAGTTGTTTATGAAGTTTTTCATCTCGTAGCGGTGGTTCCTCCGAATGATCATGCTTCAACCAAGTTCGGTACTTCTTAAGGTCGAGGGGCTGGGCCCGTAGGAATGTGCTTTGGCCTTCATGGAAGTCCACCAGCTTCAATTTACGGTGAGCCTCGGCACATCTCTTCCGCATCTCGTGTCTTCCCTTCTTTATCAAGTTTTCCTCCTATAGGATTTTGATAGGCTCAAGTTTGAGCTGCTCCGCCATAGGGCTAGACCTTGGAGAACTATGGATGAGGGTGAATCCCTTATGTTCCTTGGCATGGGGAAGGATGTTGAGTTGATGTACTGGTGATATGGAGCGCACCGGAGCTCGAATTATGAGGGCTTTTTAATGGGGCAGGCGACCTTTCATACTAATCATTTCGCATTTTTACCCTTTGGGGCGAAGCCGACCGAGTTAGGAATGCTTGTGGTGAACTGAGGGCTTAGGTGCAGGTTCAAGCTTTGGCTCGAATAGATACGATCGCGAAGCTGGAGTCTGATCTCTTGAAAGTTCGGGTTGAAATAATCGATGCTTGGACTGATGCAGCTTTGGATCGGACCAAGGCTGATGATGAAATGGTGATCCAGTTGAAGGATGTCGCCGATGCCTGAGCTGAATTGGAGTGGGTCCTCGATCGTGAGAAAAGGATCGAGGGATATATTTGTTGTGGATCCCAAGGAGAGATGTCTAAAAGGATCAGCACCAGAGGTTTTGTCCTCCTTGAAGAGATTGAGCGAAGCTGGGGCTAGTGGGCCGTAACCTTTCGGAGCGGAGCGCAGATTTTGCCATTTCATACTTTCTGTTCGCAGAGCATATTTGTAGATGGAGACCGCACTTTTTGCTCTTACGATAAGGAAAGAAACTTGAAGCTTTGTCTCCTTTGTATCTCCTTTTGTATTGCTTTCGATCAGGCGGGCTAGTTCCAGTGTCCGATGAGAGCCTGGTGGATCTGGAGCTCACTTAGATAGGCCCGAAGCTTTCAAGTGAGATTTTTTATGCGACTAGACATCAGGGCCCTTGTGCTTTTCCCAGCTATTTAGGCCTAGTCTCCGAGTCGGTGTTGACTCGAGCTTACCTGGCCTTCAATCTCATGTGCCTGCATGGGCAGATGATGACTGTTCTTGCTTCTTGCCCTTGGGCATTTGTGTTTCAACTATTTTGGTTTCAGTCTTCGAGTTGCGTTGCGTCTCAAGCTTTAATTGACCCTCAAGTTCTTTCGTGCCCGCATGGACGGATGACGATACCTCTTGCGCTTCGGGTCGAAGTGACCTTTTAAGTGTGTGGCTCGGAGGCTTATTTGGCTGGTGATAATGGCACTTAGGTCGTGCCCTTAGGCATGTGTAGTTTAATTATTTTGGATCCGGTCTCCGAATCGGGTTACGACTCGAGCTCATTTTTATTGTCAAGTTTTCAATTTTCAAGCTGGCGCTAGTGGCTCTTGTGCTGGTTGGTCGTTGAGACGTTTTAGTGTGTGGCCCAGAGGCTCATTTAGCTGGCGACATGGCTTTTACACTTTTGCCCGTGGGCTTTTTGTAGGCTTATTTTTCCTCTCGATAAGGTCTTTTTGAAATGATTTTTCCTGAACCGTCGTCGGTTCTGGAAGAACCTCAATTTCAAGTCATTGGTGGCAATGTTCTAGAACCTCGGAAGGTTCTTAGCTCATTGGTTGAGTAGCTCAAAGCCTTGTGATTTGGAGCTGACATGGTCGAAGCTCGTTTGCCTATTGAGGGAAGCCTATTTTAAATGATTTTTTTGAAATATATTCGATGTAATGGCCTGTAATTTTTTTAGCAATAGTCGGGCGTCCTCGAGTCGCTTTAATTTGGCTGGTGAAACCATTTTGATCGTAATCATATGTGTTTGTTCGGAGCCATTTTTGATCCCGAGTGATAATTTAGGCATCCACCAAGGGTATGCTCTTTCAGGATTCTTACAAATGTGATGTATGGCCTAAACTTCGGGATTGAATTTTATGCTTGTAGTAAGGTCTTACAAAATTTTCATGCCTGTTGAGGTCTTACAGTTTGTCATGCCTGTTCAGGTCTAACAGTTTTCCATGCTTGTTAAGGTCTTACAGTTTTTGTTGCTATGTAGAATAAATTTGCTTATACCGAGTCTGCCCGCTTGGGGTCTTACAGTCTCGGGTTTTCCAGTGTACGTTGATTGGAGGCAGTCTCCAAGTCATCGAGTTTGTTTAGGCTCGAAGGTCGTTACTCATAAGCTCGGGGTTACCTTGTTGGGGCTTTATGAGCCCAGAGCTCCGACCCTAGGGTCGTGCGGGTGCCAAATCATTGATGCTAAGTCTCCGAGTATTTCGGGATGCATTTGATAGAGGGATCCCTGCCGAGAGTATGCTGAAAACTTTTTTTGGGAGCACGAGGTGCTTTTGGTGACAGATACCCTTTGACTTATTGATGTAGCTACATGTTGTTATGTTTAATAGGTCTTTGCTAGACCGAGTTTGCTTGCTCGGGATCTTATGGCCTTAGATTTTCAAGTGCGTGGCAATTGGCAACAATCTTCGAATACTTAAAGTACCCCCTGATGTTAGCGACGCTGGGCGATTTCCATGTTGCCTTACTTGATGGTTTTGTGATTTTGGAGTTTCGACCTAGAGGTCGACTGAGCGGCGAATTGCTAGCGTCAGTCCCCGAGTGTTCGGTACATTTTTGGCAAAAGAATTGTTATCTTATTTTGCGAAGGCGCATTTGACAAAAGGTATTTCTTTGATTTCTTGGTATAATAGTACACGTATTTGCTGATGGGAGCCTGACTGTATGGTCACGGTTATTTCGACCGTTTGGCGTGGTACATTTCTTGCCTACAGAAACCTCTTTCGGTGTTTAAAAAACCTTTTCGAGTGGGTAGCTTTTTGGGGGAACGCCCCTCATTGTTCAAAAATTGTCTGCAAGAGAAGTCTTGAGTATTTGTGGAGTTTTCCCTAGGCAGCTTGCAGACATTGCCTCATTAAAAACCTTGCCGGTAAAACCCTTCTTTTGGGAAAAAAACTCGGCCGAAGGAAAAGAGTACAACAGGTGCGTTCTTAGGGCCTTGAGGTCTTCAGGTAGTGCGATCGTTATAACAGCTCCGGTCGAAGCCTGCATAAGGGTTAGTTCTAAATTTGAAACGAAAAAAAAAGGAAAACGGTCGTACCTTGAAGTGAGATATACTGGTGATGCCTCAGGATTGATTCATTTATAATTGCCTAAGGCGAAAACGTGATATGGATTTCTACTTCGTTCTGTCAAGTTCGATCGAAGGTAAGGCCCGATTCGTCCTTTTTACTCGGGGGCAGAGGTATGAGTGTTGGTATTATATCACGTATTGTGAACATTTCTCGTACTTCGTGTTGTTCTCCGTAGACGGTTTTAGTCCCGTCCTTTGTCAGGAATTTTATGATCTGATGAAGGGTGGATGGCACTGCTCTCATGCAGTGTATCCATGGCCGCCCGAACAAGGTATTATACCTCATATCTCCCTCGATGACATGGAATTTATTGTCTTGAGTCGTGCCGGCCATGGTAACTAGAAGGATGATTTCTCCTTTCGTTGTTTCGCTTGCTGATAAGTTAGGATTTTAACATGTTTTATGCCACTACTTGCCTATGCTTTGATCATATATTTGTACAAAATAGTCGCAAAAGGCTCACAGGTTGTGCTTGTTTGTAGGTTTGATCGACAAAGTGACGAAATGTCAAAGACCGGCTTAAAAAGTAGTGAAACCTGCTCAAGTATCAAAGACCAAGAAATCTAAGGGAAGAAGGCCTAGTGCAGACCGCGCAAAGTGGAATGCGGCCATACTAGGTGGTACAAAGAATTGGTAAATTCAGGCTAAAGGCAACGCGGACGCGGTACATATCTCGTGGTCCACGGTCAGGGCTCCACGGCCGCACTACTCTTTTATGTGGTCTGCGGTCAAGAGATTCAGAGAACTACAATTTTGCCAAGACAATGCCATGCGGTCCGCGGTCATTATTGTGCGGACTGCGCCAACTCCCTCCGCAGTCGCGGTCCATTCTATGTGGTCCGCAGAGTCCAAGTTTAGAGAAGCCAAAGTTGAAGTCAAGGATCCTAGTGCGGCCGCGGTCCATTTAGTGCGGCCCGCGCTGACCCCGAAGGGGCATTTTTGTCCAATTTTTTCAGCCTAGTATAAATAAAATATTTTACCATTTTTAGGTTATCTTTTGTAACTGTTATTTCCAGAACGGAGCTACGCTCGTGAGAACATATTTTGTAGCCACTTTTGGCACCTTAGCTTCAAATTAACGATAGATTCTTGTAATTTAAGTTAGCATTTAGTTATTATGTCTTGTTCTTCATCTATTTCTTCATTTTCTCCTTCAAGCATGAGTAGCTAAACCCATTAGCTAGGGTTGTGGCTCAACTCTAGTGTGGGTAATTGATGGGTGTTGCCATCTAGGGTTAGATTGACTATGGGTGTTTTCTATTTGGGTTAATTTCATGTTTTAATTTAGAATTGGTGGTTGCAAACACTGATTCAAGCTTTGTGGGTTTAACATTTCTTGAGAAAGAGAGTCTATGACCCCAAAATTGACCCAACAAGGAATTGGGATGGACTCATGAGAAATGATAGTCCCAATTAACGGGTTAAATCTCGAGAGAGTAATCACCCTACTTGAACCTTATTTGCTTGTCCTAATTTGCCTACCCATTTGGCCTCCAGAGAGTCAATTGGGCAAAATCACTCTCTCTACCGAGAGGTGTGAGAGTGGATAAAATTGTGCAACGGTTATAGCATAAGCCCTAAATATGTCAATCGAACCTTAGTAACATCTACCCGTCAATTAGCCACCTAGGTAGTGTCACGACCCTAGTGCCCTTCTTCCCATTAGATACAATTTAGCAATATTCTCGTAGTATAATTTAGTGTTAATCAATAGTTTTATAAAAAAAATAGTTATAAATCATAAACCCAAAACATGTTTGAAGTGACATTTGAAGCAAACACACACTTCTAAGCTAGATAGATATTCCAACTCCATTACTAGCTCCCTGAGCAAATCGATCCCGACCCTCATATCGGGTAAAAGCTATTACGACCTGCTCTTCCTACCTTGGTGTAGTGTCGAGTTGGCAGCGATCACTTTTTGGCGCCGTTGCCGGGGAGCTTTCGGTGTTGACTATCCGTTTAGTTAATTTTGTGTTTTGCTTCTCTTTCCTTCTTTATTTACTAATTTTGTTTGTGTCGATTACTCAGGTACAAGTGGCTCTCAATGCTAATGACTCTCTTGGAAACGTGAATGCGGGGGAGGACGTAGATGATATTGATCAAGAAGAGGTTCCTATTTTACCTCAAGCTCCACATAGAGGCCGTCAGGCCAATGCAAACGACAATAACAATATCCCAGACGACTGAGATGGGTTGATTACCCAATAGTGAGGATATATTTTCCTATGATATGGATCGGGTTGCACGCCACAACGATGATATATTGATATTGAGGCTGAGATCCTGCTTGATGCCACGATATGGCTGATATTGCGCTTGGGCTATAGGAGCTCCTCCGGAGTCTGCACACACCCCCAGTGAGTGTCGTCGACATTAAATGGATCAGGCTGCAAGCCACAGTAGGTACTGGAATGTACCGTTATTTGCATTTCATAGCATTCATGCATTTGTTCACTATTCGTTGTTTGTGTTATTTCTTAAGATATCTATTTGTTGTTCTGGTATTGTCTGATCACTCTTAAAGAGGATAAATCTTAAACAGTTGTAACAATGACACTGTATGATGCGTTTCGTCAGGTAACAGTGGCGGACCGGGAATAAGAATATTGCCCGAGAGGCGGGTCTCTGTGCATAGTGTCACTAATTGTTGAAAATTATTTTCGTAACTGTTGAAAGGACCATCTTCAAAAGAGGTTTAAAACTGAGCCAAGATACT
>MU700305.1:78683-98093 GCA_026770625.1 Nicotiana glauca
TCCCTCGTCACCAAACCATAATTGGTTTGGCTCGAATCAAACCCAAACTACTCGAACCTCCAATCCGAGCCCCAAGAACTTCAGTGATTTCGGACCAACCTAGACAGAATTGATCACTGTCCGATGTTCTAATCAGATAAACTTATATAACTAATCGACAACATTAATTAATCGATCACAACACATATAATCAATAATAACAAACACCAAACGAATCAGTGATTCTCAGTACTTAAAACCAAAAATAGAGAAAAATACGAAAGTAACTATTCGACGACGCTAATCGACGCGAATGTGTATCCTATAACAAACACATTTAATAAACAAAACAGAAACCAAATTGACCAAATAAAAGGTCTGAGGGGAAGAACAGAAAAATTGAGAAAAATCGAAAAAGATAAAAATACACACATAATTAAACTAACAAACAACAACAGATATAAAAACAAAAAGGGAAGAGATACCTCGAGGGTGAAAATCAAAAACACACAGACTTGGACCAAACGGACTTAAATTTTCTTTTTTTTTTTAGGCCAAACTCCAAGAGTCCTTCCAAATCAAGGATATGCGAGTGCCATCGTTCCTCCTCGAATCCGGGCGGGGAACTTTCAAATAACAAATGTCACGTTGACCTTGCTCGAGCAAAGAGGTATTTTACGGGCTCCTCCAATCAAAATTCCTACAAGCACTTGAAGGGGTTCGTAGATACATGTTAGGGTAGCAAGCAAACAAACGTGTCCGAGGATGCATTGAGATTGAGGCTTTTCCCGCTCTCTCTTCGGGGTAAAGCATTGAATTGGTTAGAAAGGCTCCCCAATCAGTCTATCACAACATAGGATGAATTGGCGGACAAATTTATTTCCAAGTTCTTTTTCTCCAAGTCATATGGAGACGCTTCGGGATGAAATTCTAGCCTTCAAGCAAGAGCCAACGGAACCTTTGCACGAGATATGGAAAGGTATAGAACAATGGTGAAAGAGTGCCCTAATAACAACATGACCGAGGCGATGATACAACAAACCTTTTATCGAGGCATCAACACCACGAATCAATGCATTGTGAACCAATTGGCCGGAGGGAACTTTATGAAACTTTCTTACCAAGAGGCATATGATGTGCTTGATGAGATGGCCGACACTTCTTCTGCATGGAAAAGCCGAGCAAATGTGCCCCAAGGTGATCCCACGGTCATCTATTTGCACAAGGAATTGCACGATCATGGCCAAGCTATTGCCGAGCTTACAACAACTATGAACCAATTGGCGAAGGCGCAATTTCAACAAGTCCAAAATTTGCGACAAGTCAATGCCATGGAAGGTGTTTCTATGCTTAAAAAGAGGCAAAGAGGGCAACAACCTCAAAGTAATTGTGAGAAATATGACAACAACAATGATGGTGGTGGCTATTCAAATGAGTGCTATGACGATCAAAGCAGAGAGGTCCAATATGTCAATAACTACCAAGGGAATAGAGGCAATTCTTCAAATCAACAATGGCGTCCCCAAGGAAATTGGGGCAATCAACAACAAGGTGGTGGAAATTGGAAGAACAACAATCAAAAAAACAATTGGGGAAATCAACAAGGTAGTAGTAATTGGAACAACAACAACAACAACCAAGGTGGTAATTGGGGGAACAACAATTCGGGCAACCAAGGAAATTGGAATGGAAATAACAACAATAATTGGAACAACAATGGTAATCAAGGCAGGTGGAATAAC
This sequence comes from Nicotiana glauca, assembly GCA_026770625.1. Lineage (NCBI taxonomy): Eukaryota > Viridiplantae > Streptophyta > Magnoliopsida > Solanales > Solanaceae > Nicotiana > Nicotiana glauca. Next base: position 80,405 of record MU700305.1, read on the forward strand.
AATGGAAACCAAGGTAACCGGGGGCAAGGCTTTCAAAGGCCCCCAATGTACCAACAACCGAACAATCCGCCTCTATTTCAATCTCAAGGGTCTAGTTCTTCGGGTAATAATATGAGTCGAATTGAAATCATGTTCGAACAAATGATGAAAAATAACCAAGACTCCGATGCTTAATTGGCTTCCCACAATACCTCTATTCGAAATTTGGAAGTGCAAATAAGCCAACTCTCTCAATCGTTAAATACTCGCCCTAAGGGTGCTCTACCAAGTGATACGGTGGTAAACCCAAAGGGTGGGAACAATAACAATCATGTGATGGCGGTTACAACAAGAAGTGGGAGAGGCGGTGATGTGCATGCCTCGAAAGAAAATCAAGTTGTGGATGATGATGTTGGATTCCAAGAAGATGTGAGTCCTTTGATTGTCGAAGATATGGTTGAGACAAATGTGAAAAATGAAGTGAGAATAGATATTCCTGAGGCCGAGGTGGAAACACAAGATGTCGTGAACCCGTCTAGGGAATGCGTGATAGATATGCCCGAGGCGGTGGTGCCCAAAGCCAAGGCACCTCTGCCTAGGCCACCTCCGCCCTATCCTCAATGGTTAGCAAAGCAAAAGGGTGATAACCAATTCAAAAAGTTCATTGAAATGATGAAGAGTCTTACAATTAATGTGCCTTTGGTGGAGGCACTTGAGCAAATACCGGGGTATGCAAAGTTTATGAAGGATTTGGTAACGAAAAAGAGGTCGATGGAGTGTGAAACAATTAAGATGACTCATCAAGTGAGTGCCATAGTGCATTCAACGGCACACAAGCTTGAGGACCCCAGAGCTTTTACTATCATTTGCACTATTGGAAGAATGGATTTTGCCAAGGCCCTTTGTGACTTGGGGGCTAGCATTTATTTGATTCTGTACTCGGTCTTCAAGACCTTGGGAATTGGACAACCTCAACCAACCTCAATGAGACTTCAAATGGTGGATCGATCGATGAAGTGACCCTTGGGCATAATTGATTATGTTCTTGTCTGTGTTGATAAATTCATATTGCCAGCCGACTTTGTCATCTTAGATTGTGAAGTGGACTTTGAAGTCCCGATTATTCTTGGGAGACCTTTCCTAGCTACGGGGAAGGCGTTGGTTAATGTTGAAGCGGGTGAGTTGACTTTCCGTGTGGGGGATGAGAAGGTTGTTTTCCATGTTTGCAAATCAATGAGACAACCCAATAGCACCGAGATGTGTTCATTTGTGGACTTTGTCACAGCTGTGATAGTGGATGACACAAGTTCCATGATCAATGTTGAAGATCCCCTTGAGGCCATGCTTCTTAATATGGATGTCAATGATGATGCAAGTATAGTGGAATGCGTGAATGCTTTGCACGATATGGGCTCATATTCTTATGAGCCTAGGAAATTGTCCTTGGATCTTGAAAATCAGAAAACTCTACCAACTAAGCCATACATTGAGGAGCCACCGGTGTTGGAGTTAAAACCACTTCCTCCACACCTCAGGTATGAGTTCTTGGGCTCAAATTCTACTTTCCTAGTTATTATTTCTTCTTGACTTACTAACTTGTAGGTAGACGCCACCTTGGCGGTTCTCAAAAGGAGGAAGAAAGCAATTGGGTGGACATTGGCCGGCATTCAGGGAATAAGCCCTGTGTTCTGCATGCATAAAATCAATTTGGAGGAGGATGAAAGGCCTTCCTTAGAACACCAAAGGAGGCTCAATGAGGCTATGCAAGAGGTGGTGAAGAAGGAAGTGATCAAATGGCTAGATGTGGGTGTGGTTTATCCAATCTCCGATAGCTCATGGAGCTCTCCAGTACAAGTTGTGCCGAAGAAAGGAGGGATGACGGTGGTGACAAATGACAACAATGAACTTATTCCCACTCGGACCATTATCGGGTGGAGAGTTTGTATGGACTACCAGAAACTCAACAAGGTGACCCGGAAGGATCATTTCCAATTGTCGTTCCTTGACCAAATGCTTGATCGCCTTGCGGGGTGAGCTTTTTATTGATTTTTGGATGGCTACTCGGGGTACAATCAAATCCTAATTGCCCCGGAGGACCAAGAAAAGACCACTTTTACATGTCCGTATGGCACGTTTTCTTTCTCTAGAATGTCGTTCGGATTGTGCAATGCCCCGGCGACCTTCCAACATTGTATGATGGCTATTTTCACCTACATGATGGAAGATATCTTGGAGGTCTTCATGGATGATTTCAGCATGGTTGGGGATTCTTTCGATGAGTGCTTGGTTAATTTGGATTGAGTGTTGGCCCGGTGTGAAGACACGAACCTAGTTCTCAATTGGAAAAAATGTCATTTCATGGTAGAAGAGGGTATTGTGTTGGGTCACAAAATTTCAAAGTGAGGAATTGAGGTTGATAAGGCCAAGATTGAGGTTATTTCGAGGCTTCCTCCACCTACTTCTGTCAAAGGGGTGAGGAGTTTCCTTGGGCACGCGGGTTTTTATCAGAGGTTCATTAAAGATTTTTCTAAAGTAGTTAACCCTTTGTGCAAGTTGCTAGAGAAGGATGCCAAATTTGTCTTTGATGAGAAGTGTATGGAGGCTTTTGAGCTTCTTAAACACAAGTTGACCACTACCCCTATCATCACCGCACCAAATTGGAGCTTACCTTTCGAGCTCATGTGTGATGCTAGTGACGTTGCGGTTGGGGCTATTTTGGGCCAAAGTATCAACAAGATGTTCCATCCAATGTACTACTTAAGCAAGACTATAAATGAAGCTCAACGGAATTACACGGTGATGGAGAAGGAATTGTTGGCCATTGTATTTGCCATGGAGAAATTTAGGTCATGTCTTATGGGGGCCAAGGTAATTGTGCACAGCGACCATGTCGCCCTTAGGTATTTGATAACCAAGAAGGATTCCAAGAAAGATTGATGAGATGGGTGTTACTTCTTCAAGAGTTCGATTTAGAAATAGTGGACCGGAAGGGAAGTGAGAACCAAGTTGCAGGCCATTTGTCCTGCTTGAAGGAGGAAGGAAGGCCATGTGACGGGCTTGAAATAAATGATACATTCCCCGACGAGCAACTTCTTTCCGTGTCTATGTGTGACATGCCATGGTTCGCAAACATTGCAAATTTTATTGTAACTGGAATTGTCCTATGTAAGCTCTCTTCCAACCAAAGGAAGAAACTCAAACAGGATAGTTTGGATTTTATTGGGATGATCCGTACTTGTTTAAGATTTGCACAGATGGTGTGATTAGAAGGTGTGTCCCGGAAGGTGAACAATCGAGTATTTTGGAGGCTTGTCACTCCTCCCCCTATGGTGGCCATCATGGAGGGGTGAGGACGGCTTCGAAAGTTTTGAGTTGCAGTTTTTATTGGCCGACTTTGTTTAAGGATGCTAGTGAGTTGGTAAAAGGATGTGATCAATGCTAGTGAGCGAGAGGGATTTCCAAGAAAGGCGAGATGCCTCTTAACATAATTCTTTAAGTTGATATCTTCGATGTTTGGGGTATTGATTTTATGGGTCCTTTTGTTAGCTCGTGTGGGAACACTTACATTCTAGTAGCAGTGTATTATGTGTCAAAATGGATTGAGGCCGTGGCCTCGCCCAACAATGAAGCTAGGAGTGTGGTGGCATTTCTTAAAAAGAGTATCTTCACAAGGTTTGGTACAACCTGGGCAATCATTATGATGGTGGATCGCACTTTTATAATAGGGCTTTTGATACCTTGCTCTCCAAGTTTGGAGTCAACCATAAAGTTTCTACACCTTACCATGCGCAATCAAGTGGCCAAGTTGAAGTATCAAATAGAGAAATCAAGAGAATCCTGTCCAAAACTGTCAATGCAAATAGGATTGGTTGGTCCAAAAAGTTAGATGATGCTCTAAGGGCCTACCGGACCACGTACAAGACCCCAATTGGTATGTCACTGTACCGGTTGGTGTTTGGGAAACATGTCACCTAGCAGTGGAATTGGAGCATAAAGCTATGTGGGCCTTGAGGAAGCTTAATCTTGAATGGGATGTTGCGGCCAATCTTCGTGTTGAGCAACTAAATGAACTTGATGAATTTCGGTTCCATGCATACTCGAGTTTGTCCTTGTATAAGGACAAGATGAAGTACTTGAATGACAAATATGCTCGTGGAAAGGAGTTAAAAGTTGGTGATTTGGTCCTCTTGTTCAATTCTCGTCTAAGGTTGTTTCCGGGAAATTTGAAATCAAAGTGGAGTGGGCCATTTGAAGTTGTGTTCGTGACCCCATTTGGTGCTCTTGATCTGAGGAACAAGAATGGTGAAGTATTCAGAGTTAATGGACATCGGGTCAAGCATTATCTTGGAAAATTTGATGATAGCCACGTGGTGGAATTCTCCATCTGAAATGATATGCTGGTGACATGCGCTGTGCCGCGACATTAAATCAGGCACTACTTGGGAGGCAACCCATATCTTTTTTTCTTTTCTTTTTTCTGTGATTTTATGGGTAGTGTAGGTTTGATTTTTGAACTAACTAATTATGAGATGTTGCACGGATTGAGTTGATGCAGTGCAAAATATTTTGAAATAAGTTGAACACTCTCTAAAGTTTGCCGGTGCGGCCGCATTGCACTTTGTGCGGTCCGCACTGGTGATGGTCAAAAGTGATGCTTTCTGAAGTTTGTCACCACGGCCGCATTCCATTTAGTGTGGTATGTGGTGGACCTCCGCAACCGCGGTCCGCGGAGGTTGCCTTGTCAAGCTTTAATGAAACAAACCCAGCGCAGTCCGCGGTCCATTTTGTACGGCCGGACTGGTAGGTGAGGATGGGTCCCATTACTTCTCTATAAATAGACCCCAAGGGTCACCCTGTACCATTTTCTAACTTTGTACACTCAGACCCCTAAAAGTACTGTTCACACTCGCATTGGCCCGTAATGCTTGCTTATATTGCTTAGTTGCATACAGTCTTCACAATCTGATAACATTTCATGCATCTTTCATTGATTAATTTTATATTTTCATTTTATTTTCATGCCCAGCAGTTTTAGATTCTTTTTTTCTTCTCGTAGTTACTTCTTCTTCGTTTAACTGTTAGCGTAGGGTAATTTTCAATGTTGGGTTTGTGTGCTGAATATGCTTAGTAATTGGGCAATTGAGTAGGGACAAGTTAGGTGTAAAAAAATTGAACAAAAATGGCAAAAACATCAAACCCTAACTTAGTGCCTGTGCAAAATACTCTCTGCGGCCCGCGGTCGCCTTTGAACGGTCTGCGGTGCCCTGACGCGGTCCGCATTACCATTTTTTGCGGACCGCAGTGCCCTAGTGACTGGAAGTGAGCCTTTAGCCAGCGCGGCCACATTGCACTTTATGCGGTCCGCACTGGCCCACTGCGGCCGCGATCCTACTTTGTGCGGACCGCGGTGGGGAGATTCAGAGAGATGATTTCTGGGCCTTTGACCCAACGCGGACCGCGGTCCGCGGTACCCCCTGTACGGCCGCAATCCCTTTTGTGCGGGCCGCGGTGCTATGTTCTGCAACTGATTCTACAATCTCTTCTTCTGCTGTCTGCAATTCAAATTCAATGCCTATTTCACTGCCTGTGCTTATACTAACCATGTTAGATATGTATGCATGCAGATAATGGTAAAACAACGAGGCAAGGGTTCCAAACAACCTGACAGAGGTGATTCCTCCCGGGGAGGCAAAGCAAAATGATAAAACTCACTCCCCAAGTTCGAGACAATATAAAAAAGACATCCGACAATTCAAATTAGCATAAATAGACTTGGGGAAAGAAGTTAATATGGGATCATGGCGTTAATTCTTAAGACGACCGGCCGGGTCATCACATCTTCCTACACTTAAATATTCTTTCGTCCTCGAACAAGCATAAAGACATACCTGAAGTAGTGAAAAGATGAGGGTAACTGCTGCACATATCCTGCTCGGTCTCCCAGGTCGCCTCCTCGGCCGACTGACCTCGCCACTGAACCTTTACTGAAGCAATGTTCTTTGACCTCAATTTTCTGATATGCCTATCCAATATAGCCACTGGTTCCTCAATATAGGATAGATCCTTGTCCAACTGGACTGAACTGAAATCCAACACGTGCGACGGGTCACCGTGATATATCCGGAGCATCGAAACATGAAATACCGGATGAACCCCGGACAAACTGGGAGGTAAGGCAAGCTCATAGGAAACCTACCTAACTCGCCTCAAAATCTCAAAAGGGCCAATAAACCTTGGACTCAACTTCCTTTTCTTCCCAAACCTCATGACGCCTTTCATAGGCGAAACCCGAAGCAGAACCTGCTCACCAAACATATACGAAACATAACGAACCTTCCTGTCCACGTAGCTGTTCTTTCTGGACTGGGCTGTACGGAGTCTATCCTGAATCATCTTAACCTTCTCCGATGTATCCTGAACCAACTCTATGCCCAATAGCCTAGCCTCACCCGGCTCAAACCAACCCACCAGAGATCTACACCTCCTACCATGTAAAGCCTCATACGGCGCCATCTGAATGCTGGACTGATAACTGTTGTTGTAAGCAAACTCCGCCAATGACAAGAACTGATCCCAAGACCCTTATAATGAAAAGTTGGCAATGGGCGAAGAGGTTCGTCCGTGGTTAGCTTCATACCTGGCAATCTCGGGTACTGTTCCAGAGTGGTTTCAAGCAGGGACCAAAATATTTCGGAAGACCTTTAACTTTGAGGCTAGGGGGTGGTTGACTTTTGTGTGCAATCGGCTTGACCCCACTACCCATGATCAGAATATTCCACTTACCCGGGATGTTCTTGTTGCATCTATTATGGCGGGATACCCTATCGATCATGATTACTCTTACTACCATAAATATCTCTCAAGTGATTAGGATAATTTACTAGACGCACTCTCTCGAGTTACGCTAGCTGGCTTTTATTACAGCTCACTTAGATTAAACCTAAGGTTTCATTATCCCTAATCCCACCATTAAACCCTCGGTTATTGATTTAGCATATACTTTGGGAGTGGTGTTGTTCAACAACTACCTAAATATGTACTCTCTCTCGATTAATACATATTAAATAGGCACAGTTAATTGAGGATCCTACCAGTTAACTACAACAAGAACGTAGTTGAACAAATAAAGATTAAACTGGGCAAACTATATTAATACAACAAGAAGTTCATCCCTCAACAGGTTCTATCAAAACTTTATACTAAATAATTATCTACTCATAATTGTGTTCATAATAACAACACAACAAAATTCGTCATGAATGATAAAAATAAAAGGAATAAAGGTAGAACTCGATGCCGAATTATCCTCCTTGTCTCTTGCCTCTTCTTGCCTTCAACAAAATATAAAAACCTTGATATCCTCTTTTTGGGCGAGTTGGACCTCTTATAGGTTAAGTGAAATTACCCCCAAACTTCCAAGTTTACCCCTAAAATTTCTGCGCTTCTGAGTGACTTGCGCGGTCGCGCTCAAACCGCGCATGGGCCGCACAAATGGCATTCCACACTGTCGCTGCTTCTTGGACTAGCGCGGCCGCGCTCGTGACCGTTCTTGGACCGCACTAATCGACTTCAACACTGCCCCAGTTCTTCTGCTCTAGCGTGGCCGCGCTAAGGCTGCGATTGGCCCACGCTAGAGTGGATCAGCTGTTTATCTCTTCTTTTCTTTCTTCTTTCACACGTACTCAACTCTGAGGGGTTTTTCTTGCTTTAATTTAGCTCCAAACACTGTCCTAAGTCCCTATAAGCACGACTTTCTCCTGCAAAACATAAAATTCACAATTAGAGTCATTCTATCGTCATTAACCTTCTTAGAACAGTGAACCACAGTCAAGTTAGGGCATAAATAGTCGTTAAACTACATGAATCTAGCCTATTATCAGTATTAATGTTCACCTAAATATCCTGTCCCAGGTTTCTTTCTAGAAATTATCTAAATATCTATTTTAGACGTGCTGTTATTTGCCTATATGCATGTGGAGGTAAACATGGGCCTTTTAACTACTTTTTTCCTATTTGCTTGTCATGCACGTTATTTGTTTGTCGCTTAGATTTTTACCTTTTAAAAATACCTTAGATTTATCTAGAACTACCTAGATTTAGAGGTCTTAAGTTCCTCCAGGACCATAAGGAAGGGACGGGTAACAGCACGCTTAGGGGTCATTAATCAAACTCACTTATATAATCATTAAGGGATGGTACTGTGTAGTAAAAAGATATGATGACCTGCGCGCTAATGTCACGTGTAGCCCCTCTAGTTAAGGAGGATTATCGGGCATTGCACAGATTGATCATGTAGGCTAATCAACTTAGGACTCCCCTTTCCCCAATTCCTATATGTGTGTTTAAATTATCTGAAACTCCCCTTTCTTTACATATACATGTGTAAGTTTTCCAAACCTCTTTACTTTCGTTATCTGAACTTCCTTGATCATATATGCATTTATATAGGGGAAACTACTTTATTTGCAAATATGTGCTAAGACTGTTTACTTGTTTAAAGACTAATTCACATAGTTTAAGTTCGATCGGGACCCACCGTTGTGGACTGCGGGGGGTGCCTAACACCTTCCCCTCAAGGTTATTTTTAGCCCTTACCCTCCCTAATCTCTGGTAATGCAAACTAGTTGTATGAATTAAATCACTCTAGGTGCCCTAACACACCTTAATCCGTTAGGTGGCGACTCTTCAAATACCCAATTCTCAAAAGGAAACGAGTCGTTCCACCATGAATGTCGAAATCAGGACTCCGCAAAGGATAAAGGGAGCGCGACAAACTATATTGAGTACTTTTAATTTATTTATTTTTTTAAATCTCTTATTCTCATTTTTTTTAACCTTCCAATATGTGGCTTATGGCGTACTTGTTGTATCTTGCTTCTTGCTTTTCTATTTTCTTTATTTTTTAGTTGTTAAACACAATTTCGTACTTTACTAGCTTTATTTTCTTTTCATATGTATAAAATAGTCATTAAGGAAAAATACCTTTCAAACTAATATTTTTATTTTTATTATATAAAAATTACAACAAATCATATATTTCATATTTTGCTCATGTGCATTGGTAACAAAAATTTAAATTCATAATTCAAATTTTTATTAATTATTTTAAGTTAATATATTATTGTTGTAAAGATAGTCAAGATACCGATAATTTATTCGATACTAGTTATCAATTTGTAATTATTTAATAATTTTATTTTTTCAATATATTTTAAATACCTGATTATACATGTATTTATCACATATTATCGAGTTAGTAAAAAAAGAAATCATTATTTTAATATTGATTAATTCATTTAAGTAATAATATTATTTAGCTGGAAAATATTACATTTAGGATATTATTTATCAATTTATAATTACATAATATAGTTTAATATGTTAATCCCAAAAAATTATTTAATATGTAATTATACTTGTTTAATCAAACATGAAAGTGAGAACTATACTATAATTATATTTTGAAAATCAAATAGGTCATTCTAATTACTATACTATGTAATTATAAGATTGTATTGTAATTACAGTAATTACACAGCCACGTAATTACATATGACTTTCCAAGTAGACTCTAAACTAGTTATTAGACGTCCTAAGATGAGTATGGGCTTTACCTTTTTAGTTAAGACGGAGAACATGGTATATAAAAAGGCACAAAAACCCTAAGTAGGCATTTGGACATAAATTTGATTAAAACACGAAAAATTGAATTTTTTTTGAAAAATTATTTTTGGATGTTGAGATATTGTTTGAACATGTATTTCACTTAAAACATATTGAAATTTTGTGGGTGGAAGAAAAAGATTCACCACAAATTTGGAACTTGAACCTTTTCAAAAAATGATCAAACTCCATAAAAAAAAAAATACATTAAAAAATAAAAGTTAAAAAAATCTATATCCAAACCAGAGCTATAATTACGGCACAGTAAAGCACCGCGATGTGGTAGGCCTTCAAATTCCCTTCTTTTACATTTTTTCAGCATTTGCCGTATTAGCATATCGTGGCACAATAATTCTTAATTTGTATAGCTAGCTTTTGATAAATTAGTCATTAACTTTTTGTATTGACTTTTCAAATGATCAACTGTTTGAACCATCGAAGAACAAACTTCAAAAGTGTAAATTTTCGAGAAATTTTTCAATATAAAGATGTGATTAAGTAGCACTTTATTAAATGAAATTATAACTCTATAAATTATTTTAAAGAATTTAGGAATCAATATTAAATCCACTTGAAATAGAAGGTCTGTTTTTTGTACTTTAATATCAGTTTTTGAGAAGGATGTATTTTCAAACATTTTTTAATTATAAAAATTATGTAAAATTTTCTTTAACTGATCAACCATTTGATGCTCAAATCATATTGCATGAAAAGTTTTTTAATTTTATAATTTCAGCTTTACAATTTTAGAAGATGGATATGGAGTAAATAAAGAAGAAAAGAACTACATATACACCGTTCAGCGAGATTGTGAGGTTCACATGTTATTGTTAGACTTGTGAGGTCCAAAGAAAAAGTGATGAAAGTCCATCTCGTGGCTTTCTAGATGTATATAATCATATTTATGGCATACTCTTCTTTTTTTAAAATGATGAACTTTATTCCAACAAAGTCTATGACGCAATTACAACAATTGATATATATCAAATAATTTGTCTTTGATTTCTTTTATGTAAATAGTACTCCATTCATTTCATATTCAATGGTTCCCTTTTAATCTGTTCCAAAATAAATGACATATTTTTAAATTTGGAAATAATTCAACTTTAAACTCTTCATTTTACCATTTTTGCCTTAATGTGAAGCTTTTATGGTCACACAAATGACATGGTCTCACAAATCTTTTACCCCTTAAGCTTTTAAGACAACAACTTTCAAAAGTTTTTTCTTTTTTCTTAAATTCCGTGCGAGTCAAACAACCTCAAACAATATGAAACGGAGTGAATAACATTACTATAAAATGTTGAAATCAACGATTAAAAGTACGTTAATATTACGTTAGAGTGCTTGTAAAATTAGAAAAAATGTAACTTAATTAGTAAATACACCATGTATTTTTTGGAAATGTTCTCCTGTGGATACATCAGAACAGATAAAAAGTCAAACTATTAATTAGAAGTAAGAGACAACATTTCAAAATATCTAAATTTTAGTTAGACTATTTATCTGCCTTTCTTTTTCTTTATTGTTTTTACAGAATTTTAATACATGAAGGAAGTTGAAGGTAAGGAGGATAATTATGAGCATCGAAAGTTGTTGCATGGACATAGGCAGGATTCTCCATCTTAATTAGAGAATTTATGTAACGATCTGGCCTGTCGTTTTATGAGTAATCGTTCTGTTTTCTTTATTTCTGCTGTTCTATATGTTGTTTAGCTGTATTTCATCGCATCGTGTTGGTTAGTTCCGGTTCAGAGTGATTTTGTAGAGAAATGAGACACTTAGTCTCTTAAGTTGGTCATTTAGTTGGAAAAGTCAACCGGAAGTTTAATTATAAGTAAACGATCTCGTAATTTGATTCTCATGATTCGGATAGCTTCGTGAGGTGATTTGGGACTTAGGATCGTGATCAGAATGTAATTCGGAGGTACGTGGTAGATTTAGGTTGGAATTAGCGAAGTTAGAATTTTGGCGTTTTTCCGATGGGTAGTGGAAATTTTGATATCGGGGTCGGAATGGAATTCTGAAAATTGGAGTAGGTCTGTTGTGTCATTTGTGACGTGTGTGCAAAATTTCAGGTCATTCGGAGGTGGTTTGATAGACTTTTTGGTCGTTTGTGAAATTCAAAAGTTTTTGGAATCTTAGGCTTGAATCCGAGGGTGTTTTGATGACTCGATGTTGTGTTGAGTGTTCCGAAGATTGGTATAAGTTTGAATAGTTGTATATGACTTGTTTGTACTTTTGGTTGAGGCCCCGGGGGCCTCGGGATGATTTCGGATGGTTATCGGGAAGTTTGGGAGTTGGAGTTAGCAGCTAAAGTTGCTGAGGTTTTGTCATAACCGCACCTGCGGTTAGGGGACCGTAGGTGCGATGATCGCAGAAGCGGGAATCAACCACAGATGCGGCCACAGGTGAAGAAGGCAGAAGTCGCATATGCGGAGAAAGGGACGCACCTACATGACCGCTGCTACGGTTAGGGAATTTAAATGAAAAATCGTAGAAGCGACTGGATAAGTGCAGAAGCGGTTCCGCAGGTGCGGGAAATGGACCGCAGATGCGGTAGGGCAAAACATATAAATAGATGTCTTCGCGAATTTTGGCTAAGTTTCTCCATTTTTGAAGACAGTAAGAGAGCTAGGGCAGTGCTTTTTCAAGGGAATCGAAGGTTTTCAGTTGGGTAAGCTACCTAAGCATTATTACTTGTGTTTATGGCCATTTCTAAATTATTTAATCATGATAATAGTGGGGAATTAGGGGAGAAAGTTGAGAGATTAGGGCTTGAAATTGGAGAATTTGATTTAGGAATTTGAGGGATCGTTTGTGGTCGGATTTTGGTATATTTGGTATGTATGAACTCATGAGAGTGTAAGGATTCTGGCTATATGAATTTTATCGGAATCCGAAGCATGGGCCTAGAGGTCGGGTTTGGACAATTTTGGGATTTTTGAGTTAAATTGATAATTTTCATCTTGGTTTCACTCCTTTAGCATATATTGATGGTTATATACTAATTTTGGTTAGATTCGGGGCATTTGAAGGCTGAATCGAGAGGAAAAGGCGTCGTGGGATAGAGTTTGGCTTGATTTGAGGTAAGTAACGCTTCCAAACTTGGTTCTGAGGGTTCAAAACCCCGAACTATGTGTTCTATGATTACTATTAAGGTAACGCAAATACCAAATGACGGGCGTGTCGGTATGCATCGTGATAAATGCGGCCTAGATCATTCCATGGCACTGCTTAGTGACTCTTTCTGGCTGATATTTGTGTTGTAATTATGTGATTAAGTTAATGAGCTGCAAATCATCCTAATTATCATGTTAAGGCTTCACGCCAATACTATTGAGACCCGAGAGATCATTTCTTGCTCTCGTGTCATTAGCTTTATTTACATTCTATACTCGGTCATGTTCATGCATATTATATTATGCCGCAATCTCGATTATTGCTATTTGACATATCATATCATTGTTCGGGCTAGTATCATGACATCTTTGAGCCCGTGTGTGCAAGACTGGAGAGTAATGACTGAGTGAGGCCGGGAGCCTGATATTGAGTGACAGTATGGGATCGAGCTGCACGCTGCAGCAAGATATCGATCATGCCTTTGTTGGCTTGATATAGCGCTTGGGCTAAGAGAAGCCCCTCCGGAGTCTTTACACCCATAGTGATCCCAGTTGATGATATTGAGGGATGGATCTTCCCTCGAGATGGATCTTGTCCGAAGTATTGATATCTGGAGATGGATCTTCTCCATGGGGCTGAATGGCCTTCCTCGGTACTGGATGACTACAGTCAGTGATGTGTATATATCTGATATGGATCTTCCTTTGGCCGGGTGGCCATATACAGTACCGAGTGATTGAGCACTTGTGAGTGGAGGTATACGAAACATTGATCATGCCATTTGTGCATTGGTACTTAGAGAGTTTCCTGAGTTTATTACTATGTACTATTCATGTTGTATTTACTTATTGCTGAGCTTTTACTTGAACTGCAAGCATGTCTACTTTCTGTACAGATAAATATTGCTACTTGTTGAGGTTTGGTTTGTCACTATTGCCAGTCCATAGTTTGGACTTGTTACTTACTGAGTTGGTGTACTCACGTTACCCCCTGTACCCTTTTGTGCAGATCTAGGTATCTCAGGTCACGGTAGTGGTTGCTAATCATACTATTTGGAAACTCTTTTTTGGAGATTGCGAGGTAGCTTCTTGACGACCGCAGTTCCACTTTTTCCTACCTTATCTTCCGTATATTACTTTTGTTGGATATTCTCAGACTATGTAGTCTTGTTTATTTCGAATAGTTGTAGTATTTTGCTCATGACTTAGTGACACCCAAGGTCGGGCTTGTATTTCTTTTTGCTGGTTTTGATTTCTACTTTTATCTTATTGGATTTATGTTAAAATTATGATTTTTCGTAAGTTTTTAATTGAAAATGGAGTATTTGGAGATAAGTTGGCTGGCCTAGTTTCACGATAGGCGCCATAACGATCGGGTTGGCTTCTGGGTTGTGACATGTTGGTATCAGAGCCGAGGTTACATAAATCTCACAAGTCATGAGCGGGTTTAGTAGAGTCTCGCGAATCAGTACGGAGACGACTGTATTTATCCTCGGTATTTATCCTCGGGAGGCTGCAGAACCATCAGGAAAAACTTCATATTCTTGAATTCTTGTCGTGTGAATCTGTTGATTCTGGAACTAAACTTCTGTTATTCTATTCTTTCACAAATGGTGAGGACACGTGCTACAGTCAGGACGGACGACCACCAGTACCACCAGTTGGGGCCAGTAGAGGCCGAGGACGCGGTCGAGGCCGTGGTATAGGCAGGGGTGTGGCCCATACAACAGGTAGGGAAGCACATGCAGATCCACCCGCCACCCCAATTCATGATCAAGATCCAGCGGGGGATGCTCTAGCAGTACCAGCTCAGGCACCGATTATGCTTATTGTTATTTTGGGTCTGCAGGAGACCTTGTCTCAGATTCTGAGCGTGCGTGCCAGTCTTGCCGAGGCAGTAGCAGTTTCTACCACAGCAGGTACTTCTCAGAATGGGGGAGGCACTCAGACTCCCGCTGCCCGTACACACAAGGAGGTTATTCAGGGACTCCAAACACTGGAGGCACCACCAACCCAGCCGGTTGCACATGCTCAGAATTTTGTGGTTCCAGTTATGCCTGATGACGAGCAACGTCGATTGGAGAGGTTTGGTAGACTTTATCCTCTGACTTTCAGTGGTGCATAGGGAGAGGATGCCCAAGATTTCTTGGACAAGTGTCAGAGGATATTACGTACAACGGGTATTCTGGAGACTAGTGGGGTCTTATTTTCTACTTTTCAGTTTTCTGGGGCTGCATTCACTTGGTGGGAGGCTTATGAGAATCGTAAGCCTATTGGTACACCACCCCTTACTTGGCATCATTTCTCCATTCTCTTCCTAGAGAAATATGTACTGCGTTCCCACATAGAGGAGATGCACAGGGAGCATCTGCGTTAGGGGGATATAACCGTGTTGCAGTATGAGATGACATTCTCCGAGTTAGCCCGTCATGCTATCTGGCTAGTTCCCACGGATAGGGAGAGGATCATGAGATTTGTTGATGGCCTCAACTATCAGCTATGGATTTTTCTAACTAGAGAGAGAGAGTATATGGCGCTCCTTTTGAGGAGGTGGTTGACATCGCTAGAGATATAGAGTCAGTTCGCCACCAGGAGCGGGATGAGAGGGAGTCCAAGAGGTTTCGGGAATCTGGTAGCTTTAGTGTTGTTCCTTCGGGAGGTCACTCTCAGCACAACAGAAGCTTTCCATTCAGACATGCTCAGCCAGCCCGTTCAGGTCACCGTGATGGGTCATCTGGCCATGGTTCTCACAGTTCACATCAGGTTCACTCATCTCTCAGTGCTCTTCCAGCTTAGAGTTCGACTCAGGCACCATCAGTTCAAGGCTCATCTATGCCTGGTTCTCTAGTGGGCATCCCGGTGCATGGGGTTTTCTTCAGTCCCCACCGCCATTTGCCGGGAAAGGTTACTTCAAGTGTGGAGATTTGGATCATATTAAGAGGTTTTGTCCCTATCTTAAGGGAGGTTCATCCTAACAGAGAAGTCAGCCTTCGGCTTTAGCACCAGTTACTTCCCCACTCGCTCAGTCAGCTCGGGGTGGAGGTCGATCAGTTAGGGGTCGCCCTAGAGGGAGAGGTAGATCAGCTGGTGGTTAGGCCCGTTTCTATGCACTCCCAGCCAGACCAGATGCTATTGCCTCAGATATTGTGATTACACTTATTATCTCATTTGCCACAGAGATACCTCTGTATTATTTGATCCTGGTTCCACTTTTTCATATATGTTGTCATATTTTGCCCATGATTTGGATATGCCCCGCGAGTCTCTTATTTTACCTGTTCATGTATCTACTCCGGTGGGCGATACTATTATTGTGGACCGTGTATATCAGTCGTGTATAGTGACTATTAGGGGTTTGGATACCCGAGTGGATCTTTTGTTACTTAGTATGGTTGATTTTGATGTGATAAGCATTGATTGGTTATATTCGTGCCGTGCTATTCTAAACTGTCATGCTAAGACAGTGACGTTGGCTATGTCGGAGTTGCCACAGATTGAGTGGCGAGGTTCGACTAATTATGTTCCTAGTAGGGTGATTTCATTTCTAAGGGCCCAACGGATGGTTGGCCTATTTCAAAATAGGTGCCATCACGACCGGTTCAGTTTTTGGGTTGTGATAATTGAGATCGAGTTTGTATATGAAAAATCAAGATAGAGAGTTTTTTTTTAAAAATAAGTTTTAAACTTTGTGTATCCAAATTAGGTAGGTTGCAATGTAAATATGGGTCACCAAAAAGAAAAAAATCAAAATATAGTTATGCGACTAAACTGGAGTATAGTAGTCTGTTTGACCCTGCTTTTTCTATAGCTAAAAGTTTTTTTTTTTCTTTGAGAAAAGTAATTTTTCTTAATGTGAGGTGTTTGGAATAGCTTTTTAAGAGATAAAAAGTACTTTTAGGTTGAAGTAGAAGTATTTTATAGGAAGCAAGAAAAGTAACTTCTCCCTAGAAGCAGAATCAGTTTTGAATTTTCTTCGTATCAAAAATACCTAAGATATGTATATATCAAAATAACATTGTTTAAACTATTAAGTCGTACTCCATCCGTTTCAATTTATGTGAACTTATTTTCTTTTATCCCTTGACAAAAAGAATAATCCCTTTTCATATTTGAGTATAATTCATCTTTATGCAATGATTTATATATAACCATACAAAATATATGTGTGTAACAAAAAAAATTCAAAAATTTTCTCTTTTTTCTTAAACTTCGTAACCAGTCAGATATGTTCACATAAATTGAAATGAATGGAGTATATTATTAACTTTTCTGGTGGACTTTCATATTTTTTGAATGATTTTGTATATATTCAAATTATGTTAAAAAAATAAAATACTTTTTAATTTTATTGTTATAATTTACTTAAATAAAATAACAAACTTAGTTATTATATTTAATACTAAATATTTACAATTATTTATCTACTTATATAATATTAGCTATTAAGGAAATTTCTTTATGTCTTGATTCACAATATGATACTTAAAAAACATTCTTTGAAAATAAATTATTTTTCAAAAATAATTTTTAATTAATTACCTAAACACAAAAAAAAATTCGAAAGAACATTCTTAGAAAAAATACTTATCAAAATAATCTACTTTTTTCAGTTTTGCTAAACAGACTAAGAGAGTGTTTTGGCTAAGCTTATAAACTGGTCAAATTAGCTTATAAGCAGTTTTCAGCTTATCTACGAGTTTGGTAAAGTTAAAAGTGCTTATAAGTCAAAATAAGCTAAAAGACACAACGTGGTCACCCCCAACTTATGAATTTTTAGCTTATAAACACTTTAAGATTGACCAAGATTGTTACTATTTTATTTTTAAAATATTCTTTTTTAGAACAAAACTCCTACATCAATACTCACTGCCTCAAATATTGTCTCAACCCTTCGCCCTACCCCCCCCCCCCCCCCCCCCCCCCCC
>MU700305.1:100289-133259 GCA_026770625.1 Nicotiana glauca
TTATTGTTGAATATTTTAGGATAATGCCATGACATATCTCATATTTTGTATTATTTTCTTGGAAAATACTTTATATAGTTGTATCTTACTAGGACTAAAGAAATACTTTGAGCACAATTTATATGTTTTGTCCTATGAAGATTTTATCGGAAAAAACCCGAATAACCCGAAAATCCGAGAAAATCCGAGAGTGAAAAATCCAATTTTTATTGGTTTGATTTGATCTTTAGATTTAATAACTCGACACAATTGGTTTGGTTTGGTAATTGTAAAATTCGAACCAACCCGACCTATGTACACCCCTAACTACTATATTGTATTGGGGAAAATTGTATTCGTATATATGGTAACGTGTCATGACACGTGGAATGGTCAATGAGTTATACTAAGCTACGGTTCAAGAATTACAAAACAGGCACGGGTAAGGAAAAAGGAAGAGGCACGAGACGAGAAGATCAGCGTCCGTTCCTGTTTAGGCTTATTTACATACGAGCAATGAGAAGAATGAACCTGACTAAAGAAAAGGGTGCAAATACGGCATGTAAAGGGTATTAAATGTTGAAGCCGTTAAAGAATATATACCTTCAATGTAATGATTATATAAAGTAGCATTTAATGTCATTAATTACTCATAATAGCCTCATTATGACTTAGGCATAACGTGCATTCCCAAAGTGTTTCCTATAAAAGGAGAGATATGTAATCAGTTGAGAAACAAGTGACTATTGAAATATACGTTGATTTACCTGCTTACAGAGAATATCATTTTCAAGTTCCTTTCTTTACATACTTTTTCGATTATCAGTAACCCGATTTTTCTAATTTCTAGCTTTGGCTAAAAATTTATTTTTTGGTTAAACATATATCTTTACACATTTATTTATTTTTTTCAATAAATATTTGGTTGTCAGTTCAGATATATTATTATGATATTATTTTGCTTTAATCATCTGCTCGACTAATTCAGATTTGTCGAATAAGCTCACTAAGGAAGTAAATTGCTCCCTCCCAAAAATTCTCGAATCCAAAATATTTGATTAAGGATGAATGAATCTTGACCATCCCACCACACTCCTTAATAGTCACTATTATTAACATGATATTGATATCACCTTTATCTTGAATACTTTTTTGCAATAAAGATCGCAGTTGAAGAAAAGTTTGTTTGATTTTTCAAATTATAGTAGTGCTAAAATGGGACGTGAAAAGCACCCATGTTTTAAATTTGCATTGTATGTGTCGGTTTTAAGAGAATTCATTGTGTGCGTTGGAAAACTAATATATCAGGAAAATATATTGATTGTGTTTATTTGAAAAAAAATAACTTACACTATTTTAAAAATCTACTTAACTTTAGTAGTAATACGAGCTCCCTCTAATTCATAACTTCATATATCTTTTAAGGTTCTGCACAACTCTTAAGATACATTTAATAAAATCAATCATAAGTATTTGTCCTACATCTTTGTTAAACAATTTATTAAATTAATATTTCATTAATTAAAATAATAAAGATAGATTTTAGAAAAATTTGAAGCTGAATTTAAAGTAATTAAGAAACAGGGTTAAGAACGAGGAAAGGAAAGCTGTAGTATCATGGCATCTTGACTGAGTGGTGGCTCTCACATGCAAAAGCCAACAAATTTGGAGAAAAATCCAAAGGGATGGATGTGATCTTAATTTATTCTTGGGATGCTTTGGTAGCTCAAGGGTCAACATTTGTCATGACAACACCTTCTATATATAATTTCCTGAATTATTCTGGCTTCTTTTTCAATTTTCCTAAAAGTGGCAAAAGCAAACGATATATTTATATATGAAACTTACTGTTCGAGTGTAGCGCAAGGGGCGGAGCTAGAAGTCTAAATGAAAGTTTGGCCATATTCAGTAATGTTTGCTCAAGTATATTTATGTTAAAAATTCATTAAAGTTGTACAAAAATTAAATTTAGAATCCAGTTAGCAACTCTAAAAATTATGGTTCTAAATTTTGTATCATAAAAATAAAATTCTGGCTTCATCTCTAACAGCGCATGCTAAATTACTACTCGTGATAGTGTATTTCTTAGAAAACCAATAGTAACAAATATTGGATAGATATTCTATCTATGATAGACAATTTACAAACGTTTACAATAGTTTGCAGATGCATACTGCGACCAACAGTTGCGCATCAAGATAAGAGAGGGATTAATTAGTACTTATTCTCTGGCAGTTGTTTTGCATGCACTTCCATTTTTATCTAGGGTGAATATGATCAAGTTTCAAACTGTCTAGGTTATTACTGATTAAACCTATAATTTTCAGAAATAACACAAAAATAATATAATTTATAATTTTTTTCATATAAAAAAAGATAAAAATATTTCAGAATATTAGAAATCTTTGTTTGTTCAAGAAGCAAAAACAAATAAAAGATATTTAACAAACGGATAACTATGGTCAAGGGGTATGACGGGTTGGATGGGATCCTCACCTTTAATTTGAGATTTCGGGTTCGAGCCTCGAGTGAAGAAACTCCTAGTACACAGTGCTCCCCTTAAATGAAACCTCCAATGCAAAATCTGAATTAATCGGACCAATAGCTTTTAAATACAATACCACTCTACCAGATTGTTAATAAAAAGAAAACGCTACTACAATTCAACAAAATAATTGAGTTTCAGAATATTAGAGTTCCTAACACCTAATCTGAGTCATCTGACCATTTTACACAGTATTTCAAGGATAGTCAAACCAATGAACTCAACAGAGAAAGTTTTTTGTATCATTGTACTAAAAAGAACTAAAATGAGGTCAGCAGAATTCCTTCTGACCTTATAGGTTAAAAATGGAGTATTTTAATCTAATAATAATCAACAGTTTGAAATAATATTCTGCTCATCTCGAGCTTCTTGTGCTTGATAATTTAATCAATATTTTTCAAACACGCACCAATGCAACTCAGGCAATGTGCCAAGTCATGTGCCTTCTACAACATATGATGCAGTTGGGACAACTACCCCACCGACTATAATAATAATCTAAACATATTGATAGAAGTCATCTTTTTCCCCAAGTAGTATTTTTCAAACTACTAGACGGCTTATGTACTTTAATTTATTTGTAATAACCTAAAAATTAATATGATTTGTAAACATCTAGGGTATAGTTAGCATCGTATTATCTAGTTATCAAAGATATTTGACCCCTCATTTAACAAGGGACTTGGACCCTTGTTTGTTTTGACTCAGTTGGAGATCTTAATATGAATATCGTTTAGTATTCAACTCATTTACGGGATTTTCTTCCATTTATAACCACTTATTTAGTATGAATAGATTTTATTTATTCATATTTTTTCAAGAATTCTTGATATTATTCTGATACTGTTTGTCCTTAGATTTATGTAAGTATGTGTTTGACCAAAAAGTGTTGAGTCTTTTAGTTAAACTAATTAATGAAGAAAATAGAGGATAAATCTTAGCCATACATAATTAACTTCAGATCTAAACATGGGAGCCTCTCATTATAAGACTGTTGCACTTTTCAATTTGTTTAAGAAAGAAATTCTGCAGATTTTCTCTTCCTCTGATCTTTCATACTTATGCTTTCGCTAGAATTCGTTGTGACCATTGCCTTTTTTCCTTCACCGTTCTTGTTTATTTCGATCAAAAAAGACAAATGGCTAGTACTCCTCCTCCATTTGATAGAGTTGTCGGTGCTCCGGTGCCGGAAAATGATGTATTCCTATTCAAAGAGGAAACGGAGGCGGTGGAAGACGAAGGATATCCGATAGTGGATGAGGTAGTTCCTCATCCGGGGAAGGCGAGGACCGATTTTAATAGCCATGCAGGGGATGAACCGGAGCTCGTTCCTTCCATGATGGATGAGGCGACGATCAGGGAAGAACATTGTGCATCTGCACCGCCCAGGATACGGCGCGTTCTATGCGTATCCCTTTATTGTCGAGTATACGCTTCCCCTTCCTTCCCTGGTGGTAGAATTCTACCGCTTCTATGAAATGTGCCCGGCCCAACTATCTTCGTACGCGTACAAACTCTTTCTTATGTTCATCAAGTACGCGGAGCTGGCCGGCCGGCCGAAAAATTTCTCTGGGGCACATGCTTCACATCTTTGCCGCCCACTTTCTTTAGGGTACGATGATCCATATGCGCCATCGAGGGACCAAGAGTTTGATGGTAAAGATGGATGATAGAGCCAATCGCTATTTTTGGCAGAGCTATTTCTATATGCGGACAAATCACCTTGTGGCGAACCCGGCAGGGTTTCCAAAGATGTAGAACTTTGCTCATTTATCTTCCTTTATTTACTTTGTGATTTTTCTTAAAACGGTCGTTGATGGCCTCCCTTTAGGCGACTGCTGAGGAATTGTTTTTGCTTTTGCAGCCAAGAAAATACCTCCCCCGCTAGTTGTCAATATCCACGAGTGGGTGAGTGCAATTCTCTCCCACACGGTGGGGATTCGTGAGTGGGCGTACTTTCATGAGAAGTTTGGGCGCAAACCTCTTACCGGTGAGTCGCATGTTGTAGTTTCGCTTTGTTCTTTGCTTCATATTTTAACCTTGTCATTATATGATTTAATCCTTCCTTGTTGATAGGTCAGAGAGTGCAAAAGGACGAGGTCTCCTCCGCTTGCATTCTGTCACCCTGCACCCCCTACCTGACCTGCATCAAGGGTTGTCGTCCGGCCTGCACCAAGAGATACAGCCCGATCTGTGCCTGCGGCCGAAGCTGTGCGTGTAGAGATTACTCCCCAACAGGGGACTCCGATTCCTATAGTCCACTCAGCGGGCGAATCTTCTCGCGTTGGGAGCGGAGAGGCCCCGTCGAAAAGACGACGGGTCGTATTGGAAGAGGCTTCTCCAGCCGAAACATTTTCTAAGGGCGACCTTGCCTCAGCGGTGCCCGAAACTGGCGGTGGTACCAACCCGGCCGCAGAGGTAACGCCTGTTGCGAGCGTTCGAGGGGCTAGTATGGCGGAGAAGTGGAGCTGGGCAAAAAACTATCCCACACTAAATGATGAATTACGACCTGAAAGACACGCGGAAAGAACATAATTCTCGGCTTAGAGAGGCTGTCGTTGTTGTTTCGCCTTCTTCGGCGAATGAGAAGGGGAAGGGTGTCATGATTTAGGATTATGAGTCTGAAATCAACATCGATCCTGAGGACATTAGGATATTCGAGGAGGGTTTTACCCGAACTATGGTAAGAGTAGAAGGCCCTTCTCGAATACTTAAAATTCCGTCAGATCTCATTCTGCTGTAAGACATGGTGGATCTGGTGCCGTAGTTCGATCTTCAGTGTTTCGCCGCTGAAAGCAGAGCTATTAAGGATGTTAGCGACTTAACCTCTTTAAGTTTGCACTGAACCTTTCTTATCTTTTTTGTAGACTTACATGCTAGAGGTTGAGAGTGCTCGTAGGGCTGAGACGCGGTCCGAGATATTTATAAAAATGGCCGAGAAGTATCGGCGATATCGCAATAGATACCAAAGATGCATAAGCAGCTCAGAGCGTGTGCGGGCTCCCACTCCATCAGGGAGGAGTTGGAGAAAAGAGATGAGAAACTGATGCAGTCTATCTGCAAATGCAACGAGCTTGAGGAGCAACTTTATGTCAAGGATGAAGAGATTGAGGTGGGAAAAGGGGTTGTCGTGGAATGCGAGGACCTTCAGGCGAAGGTATAATCTCTACGGGCTGAGTTTAAGCAAAATGCTACTAAGGTTGAAGCTCTGAGTGCGGAATGGACGGAGAAGGTGGCATAAATAGAAGAGAAAGTGGCCGAGATGAAGAGAGCCGAGAACGCTCGAGTATCGGCTTTGGCGAGGGTGGCGGCACTAGAGGACACTATCTGCGTCCTCCGGTACGAGCAGGAGTTTGAGAGAGCGATGGCTACACTAAGGGAGGCACAGCTCGAGGAGAGAATTGGTGAACTTGACCAAGACGCTGCGGTCTTGGGATATCGAGTTGCGGCTCTCTATTGGCCCAAGTAAAGGAAAGTTTTGAAGATTGACAAAGCAACTAAGACATGGACCAGGTCCATCCTAGTAAAGCACATATATGGTCAACTCAAGCATGTGAGATACACGTGAAGGAGATAAACCTAACTTAGCAGAAGTGATATCTCCTGATCCTGATCGAGTTGCATATTGGATAAGGAGAAATACTCCTTACTCAAAGAGAACACGGCTTAAGAGAAGGATAAAGTTAGAGGTTGAGATCAACTAGAACTCTTCCCCCAAGGAAGAGTAGTATCAGAATTCTAGTCAATCTCTATTTCATAACTCCACAAATATCAGTGTTGTTCTCTTTACAGGTAACGCACATAAGCAGTAGTTAAACGTGAATTGAGAGCAAAATAGCAAGGCAACTTTGCAAGAAATTTGTGTATGATTCAAACGTGCAAACCTGAAGCTACTTGAACCAGATAGAAGAACTAGTTCCAAGTATCTATCTTGTATTCTAGTTCAATTGTAGTAGGTGATTTCATTTGTACCTTTCATCTTTATCTAGATGCAATTGTATTAGGTACTCAGAGTTTTCAAGTTAGAGTTAACTTGAAGTTGTCACAATAGTTGAGATTGTGTGCTATAACAGGATTAGACTTAATCCTAGGTTTACAAAAGAGTTTTTGTAAATGCAGTTTTTGGCTCAGTGATTTTAGGGGAGAGTTTGGGAAAATTCTACTAGAAAGTAGCTCGTGGTTTTTTCACATTTTGAGCCAGGTGTTTTCACCTTTTGAGCCAGGTGTTTTCCACATAAAACCTTTGTGTTCTTTAATTTCTGTACTTATTATTCTGCAACAGTAGCAGTTGGAACACATAAAAGAACCAAGTCCTTATATAATCAGGTTAAGCGAAAAATTGGGCACCACACAAATCACCTCCTCTTGTGTGGTATTGAAGTATAAAACATCACTCTCGAAGTTGAGAAGACGCAGTTATTGGCTCAAGATCCTCCTCAAGAGTCTGCTTCGGCCATTATTCCCCACCGCCTGTATGAGTTATAGGTCCCTACAGAGTCCCAGCGTGATATAAATAAGGGTTTATGGGAGGCAGGGAATGTCCCAGACGCCGCCTTTGAAGATACTCGGGCAAAGTCACACGAGGCTCGCATTGCATGCGGTTAGGACCCCGTAATGCCGGAGGTTGGAGAGGGTGTTGTTGCTGAGGATGGGCTCCCTTTTGATGATGGGGATGTTGGGGAGAATGGCGGTGGGGAAGACGATGAGTGAAGCCTTTGCTGTGACCGTTGTACTTAGTTTTTTTGTTCTTTTGTTGTTTATTTTCATTTTCTTCCTGAGGGACCGTTTCGGCCTTTTGTAGGGTGCGGTTATTGCACATATACACTTGAATGAAATAGTTGTTTTGCCTTCATTTTTGTATCTTATGATTTTCTGTGATGAGTCCCTGATTTTTTTCAATTGGGAGTCCGACCTTGCCCGAATCGCGTAGGATCTCGTCGTATGAGTCCGAACGAAATCAATTTGGGTCTGCCGGTTCGGGTGAGGTTGACTTTAGAAATGCTAATTTAGGCGGAACCGACCTTAATTTAAACGAGGTCGAATTTAGAATCACCATCTTGGGCGAAGTCCCATTCTATCATATATTAGAACGAGGTCGAATTTGGAGTTGCCATCTTGGGCATACTCAATTTTTGAGTTATATATTCGAACGAGGTTGAATTTGAAATCGTCGTCTTGGGCGAAGTCAATTTCTGACTTATATCTTTGAACGAGGTCAAATTTGGAGTCGTCGTCTTGGGAGAAGTCACTTTCTAACTTATATATTCGAACGAGGTCAAATTTTCCTTTCATTTGGTTATGGCCGATGGCCATAAAGGTGTTAATTAGAGCAAGGTCGGAATTGTAGCCCGTTGTAATTTTGAATGAGGTAGAACTTTCCTCTCATTTGGCGATGGCCGATAGCCGTAAGGGTGTTAATTCGAGCAAGGTCGAAATTATAACCCGTTGTAATTTCGAAGGAGGTCGAACTTTCCTCTCATTTGGCGATGGCCGATGGCCGTAGGGGTGTTAGCTCGAGCGAGGTCAAAATTGTAACCCGCTATAATTTCAAACGAGGTCGAACTTTCCTCTCATTTGGCGATGGCCGATGGCTGTCACAGTGTTAATTCGAGCGAGGTCGTAATTGTAGCCCGTTGTAATTTCGAACGAGGTCGAACTTTCCTCTCATTTTACGATGGTCGATGGCCGTAGGGATGTTAGCTCGAGCGAGGGCGAAACTGTAACTTGTTGTATTATTTTCATTGGAGAACATTGCTTGTTTCCATGTTGCTTACGCGCGCGTCGGGGCAAGTTCCAATTCTCTCAATTTTGCTTTCATCGGAGAATACCTTGTGTTTCGTGGGCGAGTCCCAGTTTGCTTAACTTTTCTTTCATTGGAGGATATCGTGTGTTTCATGGATTAGTCCCAGTTTGCTTAACTTTGCTTTCATTGGAAGATGTCGTGTGTTTCATGGGTAAGTCCTAGTTTGCTTAACTTTTCTTTTATTGGGGATTGTTTTTCAATAGTCGACTTGTGTTGAGCCATTTCTGTTATTTGTAATATGGTGTAGCTCAGAGGGTTTTGCTCGGTCGTCACTCACGAGTGGCATGGTACGGAACTTTTTCCTAGGATGTTTTGGCGGCACTTGCTCCTTGTTCGCATACCTGTGGGAGTGACCGTGTTCTTATTTTGAACCAACAAAAAAGTGTGATAAGATAAACCCAAACGAAATAGTCTGTTACCTCAGACTGGCAAGTCGGTAAAAAGAGAAGTGGCACTGTAGGGTTACTCATTTTGCCTCGTACTCGAATGGTGGTTTCAGATTTGGCAGCCACATTTGGCTTCACCATTAATTGCGTCTAGACTTCTCATGAGTTGGGCTTACCTCACCCGTTGGGATACCGAGGCCGAAACCCAATCCGACTCTGTCCGATATGCGCAAAAAATAAGGGAAACATGTCATACTTTGTTCATAAATCGTCAAGTGCGTGTGGGTATGAAAATAAAGCAGGGTATGCCTGCTATTTCAAAGGATCACACGACAGGCTATTTTCCCTCCCTGAGAGGTAAAAGCACAAGCAGGTATATAAAGTGAATACGTCAAAAAGGGATTACGGTCATGCCAATTGCATAGTGACCGTGATTCTACTTTAGACATGCATATGACGTGCTTAACCCATTGCTACAGGTGAGATGTGGGTCCTGCATAAACATCAGTCACAATTTTTTTTTATGTATAGATCTGACCTAGATTGGTACGGTTACCTCAAAAGCTTATCTACCATTTTTTTCGATTTAGTATTCATACCGAGATAGTGAGGTTGTGACGGCCTGGAATTAATACTCGGCTAGTTCTAGATCTAAAGGGAACTAAAATTTGGCTAAGAAACCCCGCGACGCCAAATTGTTTGACCAAAAAGTATTGAGCCTTTTAGTTAAACTAATTAATGAATAAAATAGAGGATAAATTTTAACCAAAACATAATTAACTTCATATCTAAACATATTGAATGCGAGAATCATATGAAACCAAGCTTGCATAACATTCCTTAGGATGATTGAAGAACATTAAATGTAAATGATAAGCTTACATCTTTTACCAAATTATTTTGTATCTGAAAGAGCAAAGAAGAAAGAGAAGGAATCTCGTTGGGAGCTAAGAGGTCTATCTTTATTGATTCAATAGTATCAATTACAGAGGTATGTAACCAAAATCTAGACTTTTACTTTGTCGTTATATATATATATATATATATATATATATATATATATATATATATATTGTCATTTTTCCCTTTGTCCAACGGTCTTTAACCAGCATACCCCCACTTGACTCGCTCTAGCGTGACTGCTTATATTCTGCAGTGCAAACCTTTCGATGGCTCGATCTCGACAGTGGCTGAAACACTCGTCGCCATTACGTCTTACAGGTACGTCCATGACTTGGTCGACCATTTTCCATTCTCTTTAATGATAATTTACTTGTGGTCATATTTTGACCCATACAGTATGATCTTTTACTTTCACTTCGACCACAACTAGAGGTGTCAAAACGGATCAAACTAGTAAACGAGTTATTCTACTAAAAATTTGGGAAATTTTTGTTCCTATACCATATAGGAAACTATATTACGAAAAATGTCCATAGTTTGCAAATTACCATCCCTGCTAATAGTTTTTCTACAAAATATAAATAAATCATTAAAAATAGAATGCTATTAGCTATACAATTCCTTTAATAGATGCGTGAATGTTGGAATATTAAGGATTCTTCCAGATCTTATCAAATGCAAATCTCACTATTAAATTTCGCTCATTTCTCTCCAAAATTCATTACTTTATTTTTACGACAATACTCTGTTTAACTGGTTTTTCTAATATTACAATTCAAAAGCGACTAAATTAGCTATGATTCTTCTATAACAACCGCAATTATGTCGAAAATCTCAATTATGCTTCAACTAAATAGGAATTGGGATAGCTATGGGAGATATAGAGACTTTCAGGTCTATGAAATTATAGTCAATGAGGATGCGAGTTACAACCTATTGAATTCTACATTAGCAAAGAATCTAATGATAGATACATCCGAAAAAATAATATAAATCAAATACATTATCAACAAACATTGTCCTCCAATGGAAATTAGGAACGATATGGGTGTTCGTGTATACATAGAGACAAAAAAGGAAAACAATAGCTTAGGAACCTATCCGCTATGTATAACACTACGTGATTTCAATTTGGAATTATCACCAATTCGAACACAGTTGCAGGTTTGTTATGTTACATTACCATCGAATTTTGGTTGTATATTACTTATGTACAATTTATCTACAATATTTCTATAAAAAACTAAATGTCAAAGTCTATATATATATATATTAGTATTGAATTTCATTCTATCTATAATATTTCTACAATAAAACTACATGTCATTTGTAGCTCAATATGAAATACATAATTTCAATATGTCTACAAAATATGTCTTCTTGAAAAGTTGTAAACTATTTGGAGACAATAACTCTTTAATTTGGCTAGGAACATTTCTGAAACCTAAGGACCCCATAATCAACATTATGAGGTGGAAAAAAATATCGATTCTGCAGAAAAAATAATTAATCTCTTATTAATACACTGCTCCAATCTAAAATACACCATATCTACAATTGTCATACAATATATCTATAATATATCTACAACTACATAATACAGTTAAAAACAAAAAGAACATAACTACAATTTTTTAACAATATAACTACAAATTTAAACAGATTCAGAAAACTATAACTAATCTTCACAATGTAGAATAATAATCTAGAAACCACAAAAAACACAGATTATGGAGCCTTTTAAGAATTAAAACAAACAACAAAACTATTGTTGAAATTACTAAATTCTTACCTTCATCAATGAATGTTGTTGAACATTTTTAGGAGCTTTTTTTGGAGCTTTTACTGTAGGAGACACTCTAACTTTCTTTGCAGGTTTAATGACAGCTTCATCTTCTACAAAATCATCATCAAAATCTATCACTTTGCCTTTCCTTTTCGCCGATTTGATTTGCCTCGAAGATTCACCAATATCAAAATCATGTTTTTGTTTAGTTCTAGCTCCTGCCCTAGCTTGACGAGGGGAAAACCTATGAGCAGATTTTTTATATTTTTTCAGTGAATGTGGTGATAAAACGCCCAAATCGAAAGAAGGAACATCTGCTTCTTTAACTTTTTTAGGGCTTTTTTTGAAAGCTTTGTTCTTCTTCATTGAAAATCTTTGAAGCTGGTTGTTAATGGGTGAATAAACTTTGAAGAATAGTTGAAATTTTGAGTGATTTTAGAAGAAAGAGCTTGAGAATAGGTGTTAATGGATGTCTTCCAGATTTTCGCTGGTTTTAGAAGAGGAAATCATGGGGTGTGGTTTGATACGTGAGTGAGGTGGTAGAATTTGAAGAGAGAAACTTGGGAGAGTGGGAATATACGGTTGAATAAAATTAGGACTCTAATTAATATCATTAAAAATCCTAAAATGGAACATAAATGGTAATTAGGTATATAAAAGATAATAATCTTAAAAGTTAAATATGAAGAGTAATATAGTTTACTATATGGCATAGGAATGTAAAAATTTCTAAAAATTTACTAGGGTTATTTCGGTTGGGTCAAGCTACCGATCATAATCTAACCCGTCCAATTTGGCTCAACCTCTAATCCTTTTATATTCTTTCTCATAAGACTGTTATAGAGCAAGCAAATATATATTTGCTACTTCTCTTCTATTAACTAACTTGTTGACACTTATACAACACAACTCGAATTATTACGTTACCAATTCTATTTTGTAACTTTTTTGTGTGTGGATATTAGTATGATTGTTCGAGTAAAGAACTCAATTCACATATGCTCGTCATTGCTAGTCTTCTCTCTTCAAGAAATCCAACCACTATGATAGGAACATAATAATTGCAACTGAAAGTGATTTTCTCTGTAGGCAATAAGTGTAATAACAAAAGGGGCTTCCTTACATTAATATTGATTTCTCTATTTTATTCTGATATAACAATACTGATTTCTCTATTTAATTATCTTATTGAATTTCATAAAGCAATATATATGCGGATCTTGAGTTGCCTCTCAGTATTGGCGTTAGACGAATTGTAGCAATAGCGACAGTAATTTTGCCACATTCACTTCTTAGCAAAATTGAGTATTGTTACAAATTGACCTAACACAACAAGTAAAATAGCAGTAGGTGTAGGTAACAGTCCGAGTCGGATATGGACGGATCAAAATAAATAATGCAAAAAACGGATACCATATTCGACTCGACTTATATTTAATATGGATAGTAAATGGGTTAACCGTGGATAATATGGATATTCATATTATTCATGTCCTCTTGAATATGATCACTTTTAGGAGAATTACTAGTCTCTCAAACTTGAAGTACCCCCAATTTGAATATTTGCATATGTAAAAGTTAAAATCATTGGTTAAGTAGATAATATGGATCTTATCCATACTTTGACATTTTAAAAAAATTCATTATCCAATCCTGTTGAGTATTGAGATTTGATGATTAATAAAGTTTGTTTAGATGCGATGATCGAAGAACCAGGTGCTCAACATAGTTGTTTAACTGTTTTAAGAACCAACTCCTAAGGGTAAAGGACCCGCTCCTCAAGTTGATGAATGTACGTATGTGTAAGACATTAACTTTATCTCAAAGTTACTCAGGTTCAAGTTTGGTGGAAGAAGGCTGCTACACGTGACAAGAGTTGTTGCCCAAGAAAATACGAATAAATCAGTAAGAAACAAGAGTCCCAAAATTTATGGAGTCCTTGCAACAGTAGGAGTCCTATCAAACTAGAAGCTGACTATGAATATGGCTCCTAGAATATCTTGACGTTCAGACGTTTAAATACTATGTATTTTGGACTTCTGTGATTATCTTTCCACACATCAACTGAAGAACTATATTTTGTACACTCCAGTCGAATACCAGTTTGTTTCTTCTGGAGTTAGTTTAGTGAATGTGTTTTATGAAATTGAGTTGTAATCAAAGTGTTACAAACAATTGGTGAGTTGCGGTGAGTGTGTAAAGCAAATAGTTGTAGTAGGAGTACTAGAGAGTATTGAATTGCAGTCTTGTAATTGAGATATTTTGGCTCATTATTTTTGTGGAGTTGAAATTGAAAATCGTATGCAGTAGCTTTCGATTTTTAATTATATCTTTTGAGCCGAGTGATTTTCCACGTAAAAATTAATATATTTACTTTACCGCTTACTTCACGTTTAAAAAATACGGTATAAAACCAAATTCTTTAATAATTCATAGTAACACTCAAACTAACAAAAAAATTTTAGTGGACAATATAGATTAAAAAAAAAACTATTCTTTAATTCATTTTGTCACCACTAAATAGCGGCATTTCGTGTTCAGGTACCCCTAAGGCCCTGACTAGTCCTTACGCTTATGTGGGCCATTGCAAAAATTTTTATAGTTATTCTTGCTTTGTTGTACAAATGTACAATGCTCGTGGTTTGTGTCTTCAATTAATCAATAAGTATTTCTTTGTTAGTGGATAGTTGATGTTTACATGTTTCACTTTTTTTTAAGTGATCATGTGCAAATTTATTTACTTAAATTTTAATACACTACATGTACTTGGAAGGTTTTGAAATCACAAATATATTTGAAAGTTTGGCTTTACGTGTTTCTCAGTATATCTTAACGTTATAATACATTAAATTTACGTCACATAAATTTATAAAAAAATTTATGAATAACTTTATTTTCCTCTCATTCAGCCACATAACCTATTGCTTATTTCTTTTTCTTATTTTGGATATGCATTTAAAAATACTTACTATAGTCAATTTCTTACCTTATTCACCAAGTTGCACTAGATTTGGCTGTTTAAAGAAAAATCCAATTTTCTTTTCCTTCCATTCAGCCACATAACCAAATCCTTATTTCTTTTTCTTTTTTGGACATGCATTTAAAAATACTACTTTTTAGTCAACTTCTTACCTTATTCACCATAATGCTCTAGATTTGGTTGTTTATAGAAAAATCTGTATGCATATTTACTGAATTAACTTAAAAAGTCTTATTTTCTTGTGTTAGTCAATTCTCATCTAAATTAAGATATTTTATCAATGCAATTTATTTGCTTCCCGTTATTAAGTAAATCTGGCACATAGATATCTCCCTTATTCTATTGCTTATTGTTTGACTGTTTTACTATTTTAGTCACTTTGAACTGAATATATTACTTATTTTACCGCAATTTTCCAATTTTAAGTGATGGATATAATTTTTCCCTCCGTTTAGTTAGGGCGTAAATTATTAACAAGGTTGAATAGATTAAATATCCCTCAATATTTCTTATAAATTTCAAATACACACTTAAATAGGAAAACATCCTACTACTACCTTATTTTTTCAAAGTCTTCTAATTGTTACTTTTCCTTTCTCTTCTAATCCTGTAATTGAAAAACATTTAAAAAAAATTCTTATTCTAAATATTATGGTAATACTTGTTTCCAAATAAAATACGTATGGAAAATGTTTTAAGACAAAAATGCCTTTCGGAGATCACGCGCCTGATGATTACTTGAATGAACCACGTTTAAGTGAGACAAGAAACTAAAGGGACCCACCTTATCTCAGCAAGTGATTGAACACGCGCCGCTCCTCCGAATTGATTTATCTTTTAAAACAAACTCTTTTCTTCTGACATGACCAAAAATATAACTTCCCATGCCACAAGATGATAAATAAACGAAAAATTGAAATTTCGCGAGAAATTAGAGGAGGAAATAAATTCCGCCGAAACAAGAGTACTGGTTCTCATCAAATACCACACGTAACCCACGACGGGAATTCGTAATTCAAACCGAATATTCAACTCCATTTGAATTCCCCATTTCAAATCCGCAATTCCAGTCACATTCTCTTTATCTATACACAAACCCAAGTACCACGATAATCAATACTGCTTATCACAACTACTTATCCACAAAAAGGATAAGCACACTAACTTATTACAGATAGGTCAGTAGAAAAAGATAGGCTACTGATAAACGCATCGAAGATAGCGAGACCAAGTCCTTCCCCACCCCCCAAACCTTCATTTCCATCTTCTCTACTCCTCTTTCCCCCACTACAAATAGACCCCCTTCCTCCCCCTTCTCTCTACCCCCCTCTCTCTCTCTCTATATATAGCCATAGCCATAGTTTCTCTCTCTACATATAATTTCTCTTCTTTTTGGCTTTGAAAATCAAGCAGCGATTTTTTAATTGTTTTTGGTGCAAGAGGAAGAGCTGAAACCCTAGAAATTGTAGCGCGTGTGGATATCTAGGGCTTAGATCTGCGGAGTCGTGGGATCGGAGGTTATTTGATTAAAATGTCTTCACTCAGCAGAGAATTGGTATTCCTCATACTCCAGTTCCTTGAAGAGGAGAAATTTAAAGAGTCTGTTCACAAGTATGTTCTTTTTTATTTTCAATTTTTTAATTTTTGTGTTTCTTTCTCTCTCACACACATCTATGTGTTTTTTTTTGGATTTTATTATGATGTTATCTGTGTGTTTTTACTATTTTTACTTGGTGCTTGAAAGTGAAAACTTTTTTCTCCTTGAAACTGAAAACTAAAGAATTAAGTATGTGTTTAGTTTTTGAGGTTGTTCTGGTAATTTATCTAAAAAAGGAAAAAAAGGAAAAGAAAAACCACTTGATGTAGCTAGTTGTACTGTGAGTTTTTGCACGGTCTGTTTGTTTTTATCGGTTTGATTTTTCCTCTTCTTTTTTTTTTCTGTTGGTTTTTGTTTTTAATTTTTGTAAAATTCTTGTGCAGAGTTAATGAGATACATTTAATGTGCGACCGATTTTTAATTTTTCGTTGTTGCTTATTTTATGCTTCTTGGAAATGAAGTTACGAAATGATGAGGTTTAAAGTTCATAAATAGATTTGTGTGCGGCTTGATAACTTTCTAGAACCATTATATCTTTATAAAAATTAAAACTTTTCTAGCTTCAATTGCATAGATTGTCTCAATTTCCAGTCTTTTTTGGCTGGAATCGATTTATAAGTGTGTGAAAGGTGAAAACGTTGCCTTTCTGTTAGATGAATTTCTGTGCTTGAAAATGATTAACCTCTCTAAAAAAAATGTATGATTTGTTTGCAGGCTAGAGCAAGAATCAGGATTTTTCTTCAATATGAAATACTTTGAGGAGAAAGTTCATGCAGGTGAATGGGATGAAGTTGAGAAGTACCTGTCTGGATTTACTAAAGTTGATGACAACAGATACTCAATGAAAATATTTTTTGAGATAAGAAAGCAGAAATATCTTGAAGCTCTTGATCGGTATCTCCCTGTTGTTACTTTACCGTGCGTTTGATACATTTCCGCCAAGTATGGCTCTGATTTTTTTTTTCTTCTGCATGATGTGTTGTCATCTCAGGCAAGACAAGGCAAAGGCAGTTGAGATTCTTGTGAGTGATTTGAAAGTGTTCTCTACATTCAATGAGGACCTTTACAAAGAGATCACTCAGCTCTTGACTCTTACCAATTTCAGGTAGCTATTTTCTCATGTTATGTGAAAAGAATATCCATGCATAGCCACGTAGAAAGAAGAAATTGCTTGTGCATTGGCAAATGGTTTATGATTAGAGAACAAGAGGGAATTAAATTAAAAGGCTTTTGCATTCATAAGAGGCTTGTAATTGCTGCATACTGAGACTCCAAATTCACATTGGTGGCAGTTCTGAGATTCTGGCAATCTTTGAGGACTGGTTACGGCTTAGTTGTTTCTCTTACCGTCTTGGTGGACTTGTTGTAAATACACTGTGGACTTGTTGTAAATACACTTCATAACTGTTAATTCAGTCATGTATAGTAAAAAATTGAAAAAATTAGCCTGTTTGGCGGAAGCTTAGATGTTGTTCTCATGTGGTCGAATATATTTCTTTTCTAAAGCCATGGTATGACTGGTAATGTCCTCGAAATGGCTCCCTGACCTCTCGAGAAGGACCTATAATCAAGGTCCACTTTCTCTGTCTTGGTTCAATTGCTGGTTTGATCATGTTCCTTGATTGATGGACTGTCCTCTCTACAGTCAATCTAGACAAGTTGTCAACTTTTTTGCAGTGTGGAAGTTCATATGCTTAAACTTGAACCAGATTTGGAGATTAATTGTTCGATTTAATTCGACTGTATTGAAAACCTAATAACTAAATGCATTTATTAGTATCTCAACTGGGAAAGGTTTCAGAATAAACAATTAAATTTTTTATTGGGAGGAATAGGTGAGAAGATAAATATATGTCAAAACACCGAGTTAAATGAAGGGTAGGACCTTATGTTCAATCATAAATGCACAAAGGTAGTCTATGCTCTCTTAATGAATAGTAAGTCAATTGTAGTTGCAATAAATTTCGCCTCATCGTATAGTACTATGGAGGTAAGGTTGTTATAGATGATGTAGAGGGTAATACTCTTGGTTTCTTATATTGATGTCCCTCTTATGCAGAAGAATGAAAAGTTTTTGTTCTATGTACCTTTTAAATGTTAATTTATCATAATATTTACAGGGATTCTCTTTTTGGTCACATTTCTTTCCTGTTGTGTAGGAACCAAATAGGAAGTAAATTGTAGACTTAACTTTAGATATAGAAGGAGGGAAAAATGCCGAGTTTGGTATTATTCTGCATGCTTACCCGTAGATTATCTAAGATCTAAGGCTTCTAGGATATTGAGTACATGTATATTTATATGAAAACAGTCTCTGAGTGTTTTTCCTAAGGCTCAAAGCTGCATATTGAGTTGTTGAATTGCTGGAATTTCTTTTGAGCCTATAGGTTTTCTGTGAATTAGGATCCGTGCTGAATGCTTGTAGAATGACTATTTCAGTTTGTGTAGTCTTTCTTTCTCAATGCTTGGTCTTTATCTTTCCTGAAGTGAGTTTTAGCGACATAAGTCAAGTAACGACCTTCTGAATAACTTGTTTGATTACTTGGTTTCAGAGAGAACGAGCAGCTTTCGAAGTATGGTGACACCAAGACAGCTCGTAGCATAATGTTGATAGAGCTGAAGAAATTGATCGAAGCAAATCCTCTTTTCCGTGAAAAACTCGTCTTTCCGACTTTGAGATCTTCGAGATTGCGTACATTAATCAATCAAAGGTGAAGATTTTTTTCCTTTTTGTTTTAGTGCTAAAACATCAAGAAGGATAATATCAGCTTCTAGATTTGGTGATCATTCTTTTATCTTCTTTACATTGCCAAAAAAGAAGATATTTTAGTGCTGACTGCTCGATAAACATGCTGGCATTTGTGAACTTTGTATTGGGCTCTATTGGCTTTACAGCTCTTTGCCTCAGCATATGACTGAATCATGCTAATTTCTCCATAATCGAGTCAACGAACATGCATGGGGGATGCAATTGGTCTTATGTTTCAGTTGTTTCTCCTTGTTAACAAGAATATTGTCAATTACATTCGTTACTTTTTTGGCTTTCGAGTTCCTTTAGTTCTTAAGTGCAATGAGGGGATGTTGGTGCCACTCTATAAGATGATCTTAACGACTTGACTTAGTTCTTATATCGCAAGTTAACCTAGATGTGCTGTCTTCTCACATGTATACTTCTCGTGATTAATACCTTTCTTGTCTTCTGTCTAAAGGTCACCTGTAGTATGCTTCTTGGGATTGAATATTTTGCTTTTCATCTTGGCAGTTTCTTGGAACTGTGTGTTCTAAATTTGATCTTTCACTTTGGCATTTTCTGCAGTCTCAACTGGCAACACCAGCTTTGTAAGAACCCAAGGCCAAACCCCGACATTAAGACACTGTTTACAGATCATACATGCACTCCTCCAAATGGGGCTGTTGCACCTGCACCTGTTAATCTTCCTGTTGCAGCTGTTGCAAAACCTGCCGCTTTTACATCACTTGGGGCACATGGGGTATGATTCTTTGTGGTTCCTCTAGTTATGATAATTTTGGTTTTAACTTATTCTTTACTTAATGACACCTTTGCTCGTCTCACTCAGTTCAATCATGTACTTTAATTTGTTGCTTGCAGCCCTTTCCACCCGCAGCAGCAGCAGCTGCAAATGCCAATGCTTTAGCAGGTTGGATGGCAAATGCCGCTGCTTCTTCATCTGTCCAAGCAGCTGTTGTGACAGCATCATCCCTGCCTGTTCCACCAAATCAAGGCGAGTTTTAACTAGTGTTCTTCGAACAACTAGGGGACTGACTTTCAGTGGATGCCTTTGATTATGCTTTAGATATTTTTGAAAACCTAAGAAGAACAGCATATGTTTTGAGAGGCCAAGAAAAATTACTGTGCAGTTCGATTAGCAAATTTCTCAATATTCTAGAATGCATGTCAATAGTATTCTAGTCAATAATTAAACATCGATTTCGACATATAAATCGTAATGAAGTTCCAAATAACGGGCTGTAAGAAAGAATAGTAGCTCTTAATTTACCTACTTCATAAAAAAAGAATAGTAGCTCTTGTTTGCTTGAGGATGAAAATACTTCATCAACAATCTGATGCCTCTAAAGTGGATCCAAAATTGATGTGTTTGAGAACTGGATTGCTTGCTTTCTAAAGAGTGAACTCAAGATCTTGCAAAATATAACTTTGAATACTTCGGGTTAGTTGGTTGGACATGAAGCAGTCAAGCAGACAATTGATACTACTATGAGTATTTGGTCTTTCAGAGATGATATTCCACTTCTGCTCACCGTATATTTGTGCTCTTGAACAGTTTCAATTTTGAAGCGTCCCATCACACCTCCAGCCACATTAGGTATGCTTGACTATCAGAATGCTGATCATGAGCAATTAATGAAACGTTTACGACCTGCACCGTCTGTTGAGGAGGTATTGCTGAAGATGGATCTTTCGTTAAATGATATATTTTCTTTTTTGCTTTCCTCCTGCTGAATTCACCCTCAAATTTATTAGTATCGTCTTATCAGATCATATCAAATTCATTAAATTTTGTTTTTCTTCTTTCCTTTCAGGTTACATATCCTACAGTTCGTCAGCAAGCTTCTTGGTCCCTCGATGACTTACCAAGGACAGTAGCTTTTACTCTGCAGCAAGGATCCTCAGTCACTAGCATGGACTTTCATCCTTCTCATCACACATTGCTGCTCGGTATATAAATGTTTAAGATCTTCTGTCCATGCATTCCTTTTGTTTGTGTGTCCGTGTGAACAGCAGCGATAAAACTCATTGCTGTTGAGATATCTTCTTCTTCTAACTTCTGGTTTGCGATCAACAGTTGGATCCAGCAATGGTGAAATAACGCTTTGGGAAGTCGCAATGCGAGAGAAGTTGGTTTCAAAAGCATTTAAAATATGGGATATTCAAGCTTGTACTCTGACATTTCAGGTTAATTGATACAAGATTCTTTAAAACTTGATTCTCTGGAAGTGAAAGAAACATACAAGCTTTGGCTTTTAGTTTTTTCTTCAATGTGGTTTCTCCTTAATCTGGCGTATGGTTGTAAATTCAAATTAACTCTCAGTTCTTCTATAATTTGAGAGGCTAGTCTCTTCACAAATATGTAGTGCTGTGGTTGAGCCTTTGGTTTGATGTCTTTAAGATTTCTCAAATGGTCGTATACTTTTTTTCGTTCCTGACAACTGAGAGTTTTCACAGGCTTCTGCTGCCAAAGATGCACCATTTTCTGTAAGCCGTGTTGCGTGGAGTCCAGATGGGACCTTTGTTGGTGTGTGCTCTTCTTTATTTTTGTTATTGCATATGTTCTTGTGGATGTTCATAACTCTACTTTGTATTGCAGGAGTTGCATTCTCTAAGCATTTGGTCCATCTGTATGCCACTATTGGAAGAAGTGATTTACGCCAGCATTTGGAGGTAGATTTTTCTGTTGTTTTTTCCGCCCTCTTCTTTGAATAAGTGGAAACATATGCTCTGGCAAACTTAAAAGCTAGAACTCATAACTTATTACCTGCACCCTTGTGATTTAAGATGGATGCGCATGCTGGGAGTGTCAATGACTTAGCATTCGCTTATCCAAACAAGCAGTTATGTGTAGTAACATGTGGAGATGATAAGTTGATAAAGGTAACATCAGAGGCTTCATTATTTCAGTTGGAATTCCAGACTCGGGTAGGAAAATGCTGAATGAAAATTTTGAAACAGGTGTGGGATATAACAGGAAGAAAGCTGTTTAATTTTGAAGGACATGAAGCTCCTGTATACTCCATATGCCCTCATCAGAAGGAGAACATTCAGGTATTTTCAGATATGGAAAAACTTTGCATTGATTGCTTGTCACTGCTTCAGGATTGAATAACGTTTCGCTAACCCACTCCTCTGGCATTTGAAAAATTTAACAAAATTAGGTACAGAGTTCTGCTTAAAACAGGGTAAAAATTTAACTGCTTACTATTGCTACTGCTAGGTAACATTCATTGGCATTCTTCTTACCTTTTATAGAGTCATCACAAATGGTTGTCACATTGAAGGAAGTGGTTCTGTTTAATTACTCAGTTATCACCATCGTGCAACCTTTTTATTTTATTCTAGATTCAATGTGCTAGGAAAGAGAATAAACCATATAGTTATTGGTGGAAACTGAAAAAACTTAAATAGGGTTTTGGTTGATCACTTTGTAAAATTTCCAAGCAAGTCCAGGGAGGATACAATCATCTTTCTGTAAGCCCATACCACTCTCTGAATCTGCATCAATCCGTCCATTGATTGGCTTCTATGTACAAGTAGATTGCAGAATTAGTCAAATGTAAATTATTTTAGTGCTGATGGTCCCACTGTACCACTTGAGAAACTATTGCCTATCTCAATCTTTCTATATGAGGTATGGGTGCACTTGATGTACCTGGGGCATTTGGAGATACTGTGATATGATTTGAGCAGTAGTTGCTGATGATTCTGAAAATATAGATGACATATTAGCATTTGCTTTTATGTTTAGACGGGAATTCTTTATACTAAATCAGCTTTATTTGAAAAGTACGTTAAGGCCTTATTGCTGTATTTCCAGGTGTTTACTTGCTTACTAGTGGTGTTTGCATTTACCGCACCCTCAAATAACGTCCCTTCTTTTATTACTATATGCAGTTCATTTTTTCTACTGCTATAGATGGAAAAATAAAAGCTTGGCTGTATGACAATATGGGATCTCGAGTTGACTATGATGCTCCTGGTCATTGGTGTACCACCATGCTTTATAGTGCTGATGGTAGTAGGTAGGGTTGCAGGAGAAACCATTATTTACTGCATGTTGGTCTTTATGAGTATTCCCTGCCTCCAGTGACTTTTATTAACTGTCTGATGTTGATTTTTCATGCTTATAGATTGTTCTCGTGTGGAACTGGTAAAGAAGGTGATTCTTTTCTTGTGGAATGGAATGAAAGTGAAGGAGCCATAAAGAGGACTTATACTGGGTTTAGAAAGAAATCAGCTGGTGTTGTGCAGTTTGACACTACTCAGAATCATTTCTTGGCTGTGGGTGAAGATAGCCAGATAAAATTTTGGGACATGGACAGCATTAACATTCTTACAACTATAGATGCAGATGGTGGTCTCCCGGTTAGTGCTTATGCCAGTTCTCTCGTTTCATTTGAGCAACCATCTCCTAGATACACCACAAAAAGAAAAAGAAAAAGAAAAATGAAAATGAAAGCTACAAAGCAAATTGGAACTTTCCCTTGAATATTTTGAATAGTTTGAAGATGGCTGTAAGTTTGGTGGTTGTTGCAGAGTCTTCCGCGCTTGAGATTCAACAAGGAGGGAAATCTTCTTGCTGTTACTACTGCTGACAATGGGATTAAGATACTGGGAAATGCTGCTGGTATGAGATCCTTAAGGACAGTTGAAGCCCCACCTTTTGAGGCACTAAGATCACCCATTGAAGCAGCTGCTATTAAGGTATTGATGGTTGTTTGCTTCTCCCGTTTAGTCTGCGGATAGTTATGTTAAAATTAAAAGATCTCCTTGTCTATTTTTAGCAGGCTTCTGGCTCTTCTGTTCCAAATGTTACTCCTGTCAATTGTAAAGTGGAAAGAAGCTCTCCTGTCAGGCCTTCTCCCATCCTTGTATGTGCTATTTCAATTTTTTTTCTTTCTCAGTTTAATCTTTCTAGTCTGCACGAAAGATGGTAGTCCCACAATCTGCTAACCAAGCGCATATTTTGGCTTCAAACATTGTGTGTATGATAAGAGGTTGCCTATATTTCTAGTCTTCCATGCAAGCACTCTAATTTGTTCTTTAACTTGCATGCGCTGTACTGTAACTTGAAAACCTTGTTATTCTGTATTCTTGAACTGCTGAATTTGCTATAGTATTACAGATTAGTGAATTTATCCGGTTTTTTATTCTGCCAACTTTCTTTGCAGAATGGAGTTGATTCTGTGCCCAGAAGCATGGAGAAACCAAGAATATTGGAGGATGTTTCGGATAAGGCCAAACCTTGGCAGTTGTCTGAAATTTTGGATCAAGCTCAATGCAGGATGGTTACCATGCCTGAGAGTTCAGATTCAAGTAACAAGGTGCGTTATCTCATTTATGTGCACTTCTTCTGTAGTGTGATTCAATATGTAATCCTTCAGTTGGCACTTGTATTTAGGTTGCACGGCTTCTTTATACAAATTCTGGTGTTGGTGTCCTGGCACTTGGTTCAAATGGTACTCAAAAGCTGTGGAAATGGGCCCGCAATGAACAAAATCCCAGTGGCAAGGTAATAAAGACTAACTGACAGCTGTCTTAGCTACATATTTATTTTCAAAATGTTATGAAAATGAATTTCTGAAATGTTTTGGGGTCTTAAAGGCCACTGCTAATGTTGTTCCACAACATTGGCAACCGAACAGTGGTCTTCTTATGGCTAATGATGTCTCAGGTGTCAATTTGGAAGAGGCTGTTCCTTGCATTGCCCTTTCAAAGAATGACTCTTATGTAATGTCTGCTGCTGGTGGAAAAGTTTCATTATTCA
The DNA here is from genome assembly GCA_026770625.1 of Nicotiana glauca. NCBI lineage: Eukaryota > Viridiplantae > Streptophyta > Magnoliopsida > Solanales > Solanaceae > Nicotiana > Nicotiana glauca. The sequence goes on from MU700305.1 coordinate 124,791, forward strand.
ATATGATGACATTCAAGGTATGTGTATAGAAGAGGGTCCTGTTCTTGTAACGTACCATTTGAGTAGTTTGTTGTATGAATTATGATAATAATTGAGATATATAGGTAATGACAACGTTTATGCCACCTCCGCCGGCTTCAACTTTCTTAGCGTTCCATCCTCAAGATAACAACATTATAGCCATTGGCATGGAGGATTCAACAATCCACATTTATAACGTTAGGGTCGACGAGGTAATTTGTACAACCACTTCAATATTCAGTGACATCTGTGAGTTGGTTAAATGACCCATTTTTATGTTACTGCATTTTATCCATAGGTAAAATCTAAGTTGAAGGGCCATCAGAAGCGCATAACTGGTCTTGCATTCTCCACCAACCTCAACATATTGGTTTCATCAGGCGCTGATGCTCAGGTAAGTTGGTCTTCTGTCTTTTTTCTATTTCTTCCTATGCCTTGTGCTATTTTCTTTGAACCATAAAGGATAGAGGAACAAGTACAGAACCTACATTTTATTCAATTGGCTTTCTCTTAGAGCCAGCCACAGCCTTCAGTTTCTTTACATTTTTTTTTTTTGGGTTGGGGTGGGGGGGGGGGGGGATGTCTATTGCTTGTTTACTTTCACCAAAAATATCTGAGATGAACTCTATCGATACATCTGGCATAGCAATGTTGATTGAAATGTGATTGTGAACATGATGATAAGTTGCCCCCCTCCCCTTTTGAAGCTTGATAATGAACAGATTAATGGCTTGAAACTTGGAGTTGAATACACCTGCCAATCATGTCTCTGTATTTTGTTTTCGAGTATTGCTGTATGTGCATATCTAGTAGTGCTTTGACATGCTATAGATATCTTATTTCTTATGTACTAACATGGAATCCAACCACTGCAGCTCTGTTTATGGAGCATTGATACGTGGGACAAGAGAAAATCAGTTCCCATTCAGCTGCCTGCTGGTAAAGCACCTAGCGGTGACACTCGAGTACAATTTCACTTGGACCAAGTCCGTTTGCTAGTATCTCATGAAACACAGTTAGCTATTTATGATGCATCAAAGATGGAAAGAATTCGCCAGGTAAAACAAATGCCTAAATATTTCAAATTATAGACACGTGACTGTTTTGTTTTCTTATTGATTCTGTTTCTCGCAGTGGGTCCCTCAAGATGCACTTTCTGCACCAATAACCTACGCGGCTTACTCCTGTAACAGTCAATTAGTTTATGCTTCCTTTTCTGACGGCAATGTTGGTGTATTTGATGCTGATACACTAAGACTCAGATGTCGTGTTGCTCCCTCGGCATATTTGCCCCAGGCAGTGTTGACTGGGTAAGAACAGATTAGCAGCAGTCTATTGAATCTTTCTTATGTTATCCACTTCTGCAAATCCAAATATTTTGGTTATTCATCTAACATGTTAAAATGTGTTATTCGTTCACTTCGTAAGATGTTGATTCATATACTAGTTTGTTAGTTTCGTTGTTATTAGTTGTGATGTTTTTGGTACTAAAAGAGTCCTGACTGATGCACCTGTGGTATGTCACAGAAGTCAAGCTGTCTATCCATTAGTAGTTGCAGCACATCCACAGGAGCCTAGCCAATTTGCAGTTGGGTTGTCAGATGGAACTGTTAAAGTGATTGAACCCCTGGAATCCGAAGGGAAGTGGGGATTAAGTCCGCCTGTTGATAACGGGATACTGAATGGCAGGACGGCCTCTTCTTCGACCACTAGCAACCATGTAGCCGACCAAGTTCAAAGATGAAACATACTGTATTTTGCCAGTGACATTCTTTTTGTGCGTCTTATCCTTATAGGTTTTTGTTCATTATCTCTGGTATTCCCTGTCAAAAGTACATTATGACGGCAGACCTCTTTAGAGAGATCCTCAAAGTTTATGTTTTTTTTATTTACTTCATTTTTTCTCGATAGTTAAAATATTAGGGGATATTCTTCTTTCGGCCATTTGATTTTGGTTGAAGGTCTTGGGTGTCGCAGGAAATAGCTCAGTTTAAAGGAGTTAATGAATGTTCTCTCCTTCTCTCCCGCTGTAGCTCCTTGGTTTCTTTTCTTCTAATGTTGGTGATAATCCTTCTGCAATATATTGTAGATTTCGAGATTTAAATTATATTTCTATTAGCGCTTGTAAGAAGCTTACTTGTATCGATCAATGTTTTAAAAGGCGGGGACGTGAGGCGAGGCGTTTAACCTCTCGCGTAAGCCCTGAGACATGGGGCATAAGTCCCATGGATCTTTAAATTTTACTAATTTCAAGAATTTTAAGATGGTATAAAATAAAATAAAAATTATAAAAATTACATTAAAATCACAAAATTATAACAAATAATCTATTAAAAATATTATAAATTATAATTCAACTTTGAATAATACGAAAAGTATGACATATATCATAATATGCAAATTAGTTACAATATCGTTACAACTCAAACATCAAAAGTAATGTATTCGATATGAAAGAGAATTTATATAAAAATATAGTTCACAATTTAAATATGATTCGCTAGCATCATTTATTTTTAAGTTTCAACAAGTTAATAAATTGACACATAGTTCATCATACAATATCATGATAACTAAATATTTATAAATAGTTACTAGCTAATATTGAGATATTAAAAATAATAAGTATTTTATCTTGTAAACGTGAAAAAAAAAATATTTAAAAAAATTATTTCAAAAATTTAAGGACAATTATAAAGTAAAGACATAATAAAAGTTAATAAATAAATACTTTTGAAATGAAAGATTTATTTCAAATTTACTATCATAGCGGTCTTAGTAGATAACGTACAATATTTTTATTTTAATTATGACATAAATTACTCTCAACTTAATGATTTATGATTAAGAAGAAGTAATTTTGAATAATCAACGACTTGTTAAGAAAATTTGAGGATTTACAAGGTTAGTTACATATAATTGTATAAAGTTCTATTAGGCGAGTCCAGTACCCTGGGCGTTGGGCGTGTTCGGGGCGTTGGCCCCGGTGGCCGAGGCGTAAGTCTCACGGAACTAAGCCCCACAGATAAGTTCAGGAGCGTTTTATGATTGCTCCATCCCAAGGCGAGCCCCGGACGAGTCCCAATTCTGCCTTTTAAAACAGAGGTATCGATCAACCGAATGGTAGATGTAATGGTAATTCTACGGTAAAGATTTACCAGTTAACATCAAATCATATTAATTTGCTATGGTGACGTCATAATTAAGGTAAGAATATATATCAATTAACTATGATAATACAATGATAAGAGTGGTGTGTGAAGACATAATTGATTGAAAATATTGCTGAATCTATCAGCCCGGACGTTTTTATAATTGCTGTGTTGCTTACTGCAATCTTTTGTTGGTTTGTCGAACTTGCGATCCGTTCGTTAAGTTTGGTAAGTCTCGTTTGACAAGTTTCAGGTGAAGCTTAAGAGACTCTATTCCATATCTCGTCAAATAAGAGTGTGAAAACTTCCTGCTTTTTACATATTCTTCTTCCTCTTCTTCTTGCGAAAAATTTATAAATTGTCAGTTTTACGCCTGATCAACAATATTTAGCCGCAAAGTTAGTACGGTAATAATTTGTTAATTAAAATACCCCTACTCTATTTTTTTAAATTTACGCGACTTGATCTCATATTTTTCTTTAACACAATCTTGAGGCTTCAATCTGCAAATTGAACTAAGCTCTCTTAATAAATTTTTCGCTTACTTAGTAGCTACCACATGCCATTTTTACTATGGTGTAATCGTGACTTGAGCTCTTATTCTTCTTTAACACAATCTTGCGGCATCAATCTGCAAATCGAAGTAAGCTCTCTCAATTATTTGTCTGATTATTTGAATTTATCTAGTTTAAATTTATTCTACGATCACAGATTTAATTGTGATACTCTAATTTATTAAATTATTCATCCTGTTTTGGTAACTCAACATCTTCCTTTTGTTCATCCCGTTTGTCACCCGACAAATGAGCAAAATCTCTATCAGAATAATTCTCTCCATCAATATAATCTCCTTGTTCATTACTTTCACTATTTTGATGTTCACTACTTTTGTCATGTTTTTTATTTGAAAATTTGGAAGAATCTTGTAATTCATTGCTTTCATCTTCATCATTCAACAAGCCATGATGATATTTCTTTTTACTTCCTTTTTTAACATTTTGAATAAACTTTAGAACAACATCAAGCTTCTCGTTAATAGCCTGCAACAATGAATATAATATATTATTCTACAAACAAAATTAACACTAAAATAAATTGTCAAACTAATTAATTACCTTAACAGAGTTCTTAACATGTTTCTTCATCTTTCTCCAATTATCTTTAATATTTTTCATCTTTATTTTAAAATTAATATAATCTGCATGTACAATGTCTTCAACTTTGGCAGATACCCTCTGAAAAGAAAAGAAAAATGGTAAGAATTTCGGCATCATAACACATATCGAGTGTAAACACAATTCAAAGAAGGGTAGCATATAACTTTGTAGAGTAAATTATTAGAACTGAAAAACATAATAAAGTAAAATATATTATATTAATCTAGTATAATTTACTGGACAAAACATACTACAGATGACAGTCTTCCAATATAATATACTGGACGAAATGAATTAGAAGGTGTAAAACTCTTCAAACAAATAATGGGGTATAAAGAAGAAAAATATTCAAAGGAAATATTATAAAACAAAAGGACAAATAATCATTCAAAAAATTAATCACACAAAAAATAAAATAATAGTCTAAACAGAACTCATCCAGTATAACATATTGGACAACAAGCATACACACAGCAAACTTCCTGTAAAATATATTGGCATCAAACATAACTCAACAATTATCCAATATAACATACTAGAAGACAAACATTGAGAGGACAGACTTTGAGTATAATATACTGGACAACAATCTTAAATACGACAGACTTCGATTAAAAAGGTACAGACATCAAGCAAAAGCCCAGTATTATATACTGGACGTCTGGACCAAAGAGCATAATAAAAAAAGAAGACAAATAATCACTCAAAAAAAAAAAGTAATCACAAAAAATATAAAATTCTACTCTAAACATAAGTCATCCAATATAACTTACTGGAAAAAAGGCTTACATACGGCAGATTTCCAGTAAAATATATTGTAGTCAAACAAAACTCAACTATATTATAATAATCTTCCAGTATAACATACTGGAAGACAATTATTCACAGGAAGACTTCAAGTACAATATACTTGCTCCAAATATAGCATTATACTACAGAAATATACTATATGACTATATTAAACTCATAAAGTATATTAAAAAGATTGGGTTTTATAATCATCCAGTCATTATACTGCTCTAGTAAATTATACTAATTGAGTATATTCCACTTCCATTAGAAAACCCTAGAAAATAATACTTCTGAGAAGCAACTCCCAGAATAATTTACAACAAACATAATTTTAAATGCAAGTTATTAGAACATAAATCTAGTATACGATAGTAGAGATTAATGAAAAGCATGACTAAATAAAATCGAAGAAACAACTACTTACATTGACAATGTCATTAACATTAACTTTTGATGAAGATTGGAGAAGATATGATTGATTCACCTTGAAAATCTTAAAGTTCTACAATTAAACAGAAAGATCAATAATTAGACTAAAACAAAATATACGAGCACAAATATATATTAAAAATTCACATACTATTAACTTACACTTGCTTTACTAAAGAAATTATTGAAAAGTGTGTCATATTTTGGACATCCAATGCTGGAGTAAGACAACATCCTAATTGGCCCTCGATCCTAATATTTTGCATATTGACGGAAATCATTAAATACTTTTATTGTCCATACATTAAACAAAAATGGGAATCCAAGTGTCGTATAAGATGTGATCCTACCAATTATTTTCTTTTTGACTGACTCAGTTGATAGAAGATGAGACAAATTATCAATAAACTCTTCAAAGCAGAAACTGCCCCATGGAAAAGAAGCACAAAGTTCTGCGTCGTCTATGATTTTCATACAACGATCACTTATATTTCTACTTGTGAGCACATGATTTTACCCTAAGCATTATTCCAAAAGTTTCAAATAAAATGATTTTACAATTCTTAGGAATTTTGTTGCATTTTTCGTATTAATTGGTTGCATAATAACTCATGTTAAAAATATAAAAAATATGCATCAATTCATTTTAACAATTTAAATAAAATCACAAAAAATAGTTCATTTTAGCATTTTACTGCTTTAATTGGAAATTGCTACAAAATAGTTATTAAATAATTTTTAGACTTTAATTGGTATAATTGTTAGTTTAATCTCTCAATTTTATAAAATCAAGAAAATACAAAATATATATATATGATATATTATATTTTTTTTTTAAAAATGAATACAAAAATACAAATGAAAATAATGGAAGGAAAATACAAAAATAAATATAAAAGGGGAATACAATACATTTTAGAGCCCAAAACATCCTAAACCTGGCCCAAATTAACCCAAACCCACGCCCAACCCACACACTACCCGAGCCCAACCCATTTACCTTGTTAATATCGGAGCTTCATCAAATAATAGAGACACGGAATTCGCGTGTCTGTATCATCCCTCCAATGAGCAAAAGCCTGAAGGCTATTTCAGAGATGAAGATGACGAAGACGAGATATTTTTTTTTCCGGGGAAGATTGGAGAGACGATTGGGAGAGTAAAATTGAAGAAGAAAAATCCAGAGAGAAAGAGCTAGAGTTGAGTGTTATTAGATTTGAGCGAGTTTTCTCTGATTCTAATTGAGATTTGTATAATAACATTTTATTGGAATTCGAAGCTTGTATCTCATTTGGATTCTGGAACTCGAAGTGAATCTCTTCCTGATATTTTAGCTTTTACAGGTTCCTCTCATTCCCTGTGTGCGATTTTATTGAATTGAATCCTTTTCTATTACTTTTATTCTGTTTCAATTCATGTTTGAATTTGTTTCTGTGTGGTTCTATCGGATGATTCTTCTCAGCGATTGATTATTTTTGTCCGCACAGTTCATATAATACCCATATCGATTTGTTCTGCTGAGTTAATTGCTCCGTTCTGTCATTTTGCTCGATTTTTTTAGTTAGATTGTTATTTTGACTTCATCTCGATTCATCGATATTAAGGAAAATATTTCAGTTGATTTTTTTTAATTTCAGTTTTTCAAATATGAGATATATGATGAAAAATTGAGCTGCTCTTTTAGTTCTGTTTTCCAAAACCAGAGTGATTTGAAACGAGATTTTCAATCGTTAGAGAGTTGTTGTTGAGTTTTGATCCGAGATTATGGTTCGACTTTGCCGATTCGTTTGAAGCTGTGTTAATCTCTGAAAGTAACCATGACTCTATGTCAGTTAATGTAATTGCTGCAATTAGACTAATTGGAAATCGTTGCTCTGTTTGGGTAAGTTTCTAGGCTTATTTCTAAAGTTTCTGGGCTTATTTCTGTCCTCTTAGAGTAGTTTAAGTATATAGCAAAAGCCTTGTGTCATTACTTGCATCATATTTCATCTATATTCACTTCTGGAATTGTTTAAGTTAGCTTAAATGGCTCATGTGTTTTCAAAGTTTTCATGTTGGTTTGTGTATTGGTAGCAAATCAGTCAAGTCACGCATAGTTTCCATTCAGGCCTTAATGCTTGTTCTAAAGCAGTAGCTGGTCTATATTTCAGTTGCCCAAGTGATGAACTGATTAACTTAGTTCTAGGACAAAGTTTGGTTCATTCTTGTCATGTGTGATTTAGCCGATCGTATATGCTCATACTCGTTCTAATTCCCTTCTTTTGTCCAGATGTCGTCTGCTTTGTTGCTACTGTAGTAATTTTGCTCTTTCAAGCTGTTGAAGAAGTCAATTTCAGTTGTAAATTGAGCCAATAACCTGCAGTGTTTTGGAACCTTGGTTTCGACTGTTAGTCTGCTGAAAATTTGCTTTTACGTGCGGCAGAGTTAGCATAGAATTATGAAGTTCCAGTTATGTGATTCAAAATCAGTACCTCTGATGAGTTCTTTAAAGCTTAATCTCAAATAGCATTTGTTTCAATTCTAGTCCTTTAGCAATTTTGGTTGTTGTTTTGACTTTTACATTGGATCTTTGAATTTTGGATAAAGTCATTAGATCCTGAGTCATTTCATGAGAATTACAGTCCAAAGGTTCTGCTAGTTTGGTATGAAATTTACTTGGTTTAGAAGGGAAGCTCATGAAACAATCTGAATGATGCATAGATAAAGGGATGCATCCTTGTGTGCTAGTTGATGGTTTTTTTGAAATTGCAAAAGAAAAAGCATGCTCTTTCCTATTCTAACTCTGAAGTTAACCAAGACTGAAGCGTTCTAGTCCAATGTTTTTACACCATAGTTAATTGCTCATTCATTTCCTCGGGATGCTTTGAAGTGTTCGCTGAGCCTTGTTTCTGTTGTGTGCTGTGTATAATTATATCATC